>QJPP01004175.1:0-151566 GCA_003996215.1 Jaltomata sinuosa
CTCTGAGTCTGTTCTGTGGGTTATAGACTTCCTCGATGTATTTCCTACCGACCTGCCAGGACTTCCACCTAAGAGAGATATTGATTTTGTGATTGAGCTAGAGCCGGGTACTAGGCCCATTTCCATTTCTCCTTACCGTATGGCTCCTGCTGAGTTGAGGGAGCTTAAGGAGCAGCTCCAGGATCTGTTAGCTAAGGGGTTTATTAGACCTAGTGTGTCACCTTGGGGTGCTCCTGTTCTCTTCGTGAAGAAGAAGGATGGGTCGATGCGCATGTGTATTGATTATCGACAGCTGAATAGGGTGACAGTGAAGAATAGGTATCCGTTACCGAGGATTGATGACTTGTTTGACCAACTTCAGGGTTCAGTCGTGTTTTCGAAGATTGATCTGAGGTCTGGCTACCACCAGTTGAGGATTAGGGCGGAGGACATCCCTAAGACAGCATTCAGGACACGTTATGGCCATTATGAGTTCCTGGTGATGTCTTTTGGGTTGACTAATGCCCCGCAGCCTTTATGAACTTGATGCACAGGGTTCTTGGCCCGTATTTGGACTCATTTGTGATAGTTTTTATAGACGACATCTTAGTATACTCGCGTAGTAGAGATGAGCATGAGCAGCACTTGAGGGTTATACTCCAGACTTTGAGAGATCATCGGCTTTATGCCAAGTTCTCAAAGTGCGAGTTTTGGCTTGAGTCAGTGGCATTCCTAGGGCACGTGGTGTCCAAGGATGGGATTAGGGTTGATCCGGGAAAGGTTTCAGCGGTTTGTGAGTGGCCTAGACCTACTACTGTTACTGAGGTTCGCAGCTTTATTGGGTTAACGGGTTACTACAGACGGTTCGTTGAGGGATTTTCTTCCATAGCAGCACCTTTGACTATGCTGACTAGGAAGGATGTCCCATTTCAGTGGTCGGATCAGTGTGAGGATAGCTTCCAGAGGCTTAAGGCCTTATTGACTTCAACTCCAGTGTTGACTTTGCCGGTTGAGGGTCAGAGCTTCTCCGTGTACTGTGATGCCTCTGGGGTTGGTCTTGGTTGTGTGTTGATGCAGCATGGTCGAGTAATAGCGTATGCATCGAGGCAGCTGAAGGTTCACGAGCGCAACTACCCCACTCATGATTTAGAGTTGGCGGCAGTAGTTTTCGCGCTTAAGATCTGGAGGCATTACCTATATGGAGTTCACTGTGATATCTTCACCGATCACCGTAGTCTTCAGTACATCACGAGTCAGCGAGAGTTGAACTCGAGGCAGAGGAGATGGGTCGAGTTACTGAAGGACTATGACTTCACTATTCTGTATCATCCGGGCAAGGCAAACGTGGTAGTGGATGCCTTGAGTCGGAAGACAGTGAGTATGGGTAGCCTAGCTTCTCTTTCAGTTTTAGAGCGACCGTTGGCCTGGGACATCCAGTCCTTGGCTAACCGTCTGGTTAGGCTTGACTTGTCGGATCCTAGTAGAGTTCTCGCCAGTGTTGAGGTTCGTTCTACTTTGATTGACCAGATTCAGAGCCGTCAGTTTGAGGATCAGCAGTTGTGTGACCTTCGTGATCGGGTTGTTCAGGGTGAGACCAGTCGGGCTACTCTAGATTCAGATGGGGTTCTGAGGTTTGATAGTCGCCTTTGTGTTCCGAGGATTAGTGATTTGATTCAGGTGATACTTCGTGAGGCACATATTACTAGATACTCCATTCACCCTGGCACAGCGAAGATGTATAGAGACTTGAGGCAGCTTTACTGGTGGAGTGGTATGAAGCGGGATATAGCGGGGTTTGTATCTCGGTGCTTGAACTGTCAGCAGGTTAAGTTCGAGCACATGAGACCTGGTGGTTTGATGCAGCGACTTCCCATTCCTGAATGGAAGTGGGAAGGGATTACTATGGACTTCGTTGTTGGTTTACCTCGTACTTCTCAGAGGTTTGATTCCATATGGGTGATTGTTGATAGGCTGACCAAGTCAGCACATTTCTTGCCTGTTCAGACTTCTTATGGCGCAGAGAGGTTAGCTCAGATCTACCTTCATGAGATTGTTCGGTTGCACGGGGTCCCAGCTTCTATCATTTCAGACCGCGGCACCCAGTTTACATCTCAGTTCTGGAGGGCTATTCAGCGAGATTTGGGTACAGAGGTTCATCTTAGTACCGCTTTTCACCCTCAGACAGATGGCCAGTCCGAGAGGACCATTCAGGTTTTGGAGGACATGCTTCGGCCTGTGTTCTTGACTTTGGAGGTTCTTGGGATCAGTTTGTTCCCTTGGCAAGAGTTTGCTTATAATAACAGCTTCCATTCGAGTATCGGCATGGCACCTTTTGAGGCTTTGTATGGCAGGCATTGCAGATCACCAGTAGGTTGGTATTGATGGTATTTAGTGCTGGGTCCCAGAGCACAGATTTGCTTCGTTAGATTCCTAAGACGAGTCTGAGTGATTCAGGACAGACTGTCGGGCAGCCTCAGAGCAAGGCAGAAGAGTTACTGCTGATACGTAGCTTCGTGCCTTGGAGTTTAGTGTCGGTGACTTGGTGTTTTCTTCCGTGTATCGCCAGGTAAGGGCGTGATGAGATTTGGTAGGCGGGGCAAAGCTTAGGCCCCAGGTACATTGGGGCCGGCATTTGAGAATCTCTGCAGAGGTGTTGGTAAAGCGTTGCTATCAGTTAGCCTTAGCCTCCGATGTTTTCAAGCTATAGCATCCTGTATTTCATGTTTTCGATGCCTGCGTCGGTATGTTAGCCAGAATGAGTCCTCATGTGTTGCAGTGGGATTCAGTTCAGTGTTGGATGAGGGTTTAGCCTTTGTTGAGGAGCCGGCAGCTATTTTGGCCAGAGATGTCAGGAGATTGAAGTCTCGAGAGATCCCGGTTGTTAAGGTTCAGTGGAGGCACCGTCCAGTCGAGGAGGCTACCTGGGAGACCGAGAGAGATATGCGGGATCAGTATCCGCAGCTATTTTAGTCTTCAGGTACCCTCTTAACCTTGACTTTCGAGGACGAAAGCCCTTTTTAATAGTGGATGATGTAATGACCCTTCCGGTCATTTCCACGTTTAAGTTTGAAGTCAAGCAAATCGACAAAAGATATCGTAAGACCTTTAACAAATTTCCTGAACTTTGGGTCAAATGTATCAGGACTTTTCTCCCAATATATAAAGAGTTAGAAGTCCCCCGAAATACCAAATCGAAGGTTTACGAGTCTAGTTTCCAACGCACAAAACCACACGTCCAAATTATCTTGGAGTAAAAAGTTATGACTGTTTTACCGCGGACTGTCTGGCAGAAAATGGGTTGCGAACCGGGACGCAAACCGGGTCGGGTTAAACTCGATTTAAGCCTCGATTTCACGTTTTAAAATGCCATTTCAGTTCTAAAACAGTGATAAAATAAGGGAGGATCCTGAGAGAACTCTTGAGTGTCGAAATCGGGCGTATTTGAAAGTATTTATTTTATAAAGTTTTTATACTCCGTAATATTTTAACGGAGATAGTAAATTTAATTATGTTGAAAATTATTATTATAATATAGTAGGTTTTATTGGAAATGATTTTCTAATAATTATGGTATATTTAAAATACTATATTTATTTTACCACGAATTTATGCAATACCCGAATATATACCTAACGCAGGGAAATTGGTTGCCACCTCCACCCCCACGTGTAAGTGGAAGGTGAAGGCAGCACTAGTATATTTAGAAGTGGCAGCATTTGATGAAATTGCATACTAAGTACATTAAAGTGGGCATTTTGACCTTGCTGAAGGTATCTATACATATATGTATATTACTGTTGCATACAATTATGCACAGTATTAAATACTCATTCACGTGAGAGATTTTGTTGTGAGAAAAATATATTTGATAAAGTAAGTCAATTATTTACGTCAAGTTATTCCGTCCCAAATCCGAATCCGATTCCGATTTAGTTTTGGATTTTCTCGGAGTGGTTCGAGCTTGGACATCGTTGTTCTAGCAGCTTGTCGTCGGACGACAGGTAGGTTACAGTTTATTTTCCCTAGACTCCGCATATATAGAATAAAATTGTATTAATGGTCATCCTTGGGTTGGTTTATTAGGTTGGTACCACAGACCTCGACCGCTTTATTCATGTTCGCCTACTTTTGTTCCTCCGTTGCTTGTAGTATTTGCCGATATATTTTATTTACCCTTGTGGTCCTGTGAGGCCTTGTTGACTCTGGAACATAGAAGGTGGGATTTTGGGAATGTCCGCGAGTCCCGGGCATAGAATTATCCTTCTAGGCTGGTTATGCTTGCTGAGTAGCTGTGGGCCTGTGCAGGGTCGATAGGTTGATTGTAAGCTGCTGGGCAGCTATTGTGTGTGATCATATCATTTCCATGCATATAAAGAGGTTTTATCCATGTTTTACTGTGGTTTGGCTTCGGGCCTACTGGCACTGTTTTCTAAACCTTGCATGGCCCGGGGGGCCCATTTTTGATGGAAATGATTTGAAAATGGTTGATTTCACTTGTGGAGATTTTTGGGCAAGAAAGTAAAATTATGTTTAAAATCATCAGTTTTATGATTATCGCTAGACTCGGCAGGGCCGGGGTGCTAGTTGAGTTTTCTTGTTACTTGAGATGATTTTTTAGCCTCGGTCGGACCGAGCACCTGAAATGACTTTTTACTGTTTAGACCCGGTACGCCCGGGCACCCTTGGAGGGGTTTTTGAGATATTTTCCTACTATTTTTAGTCCTGGACAGGGTCTGGGCATGCATATTCGAGACTGGGTCTCTATTTGATATCGAGACTGGGTCTCTATCTTGATACATGTTCTGATACTGAGTTTTAGTATGGGGTCTGGGACCTCCATGGACCTTGCTATCCGGGCCAGGGGCTACGGGCTGCGTGTGCCGGAAGAGGGGTATACGGTGGAGTAGAGGTATACGGGCAGAGTCCTTCCATGAAACCTACCTGCTGGGCCGGATCGGCGCCGGAGGAGGTACATACGGAGATACTATGGCACTTGAGATCTTCATGCATCATATCATTCATTGTTTGAGGCTCCACCCTTGTTTGTTGTTTGCTGATTGTACGCTCCGGTAGTATGGGATGCCGGAGGGTTTGTTTTCACTTGTTTGTGTTCCTCGGTTGTATGGGCGGCCGGGGGACTGTAGGTAGACTTTTGCTTTTTACTTAAAGAATTGTTCTCTATTATGGATAAGTATGAGATTGGTATGATTAGTTGAGTTGATTCATGTCTCTGAGCATGCCTATCATTACTCTTTCTCTCTTCTTCTTACACTTGAGGTTACCGGTATACCGTCCATTTCGTAAACTTATTTGTATACACTGTTATTGCAAGGACCCCAGGTGCGTTGTTTCTTACTTTCACTTGTGCCTATGGTGTGTATATTTTGCTTGCTAGCCTCACATGTGGTTCTGTTGATTTCCCTCTGGGCTAGTTCCTGTGTACCTTTCGTTGATTTCTGTGACTACTTGCTTCTATTCTGTCTATTACTATGCTTTTATCTTATATGTGCCCAGTCGGCCTATGATACCTACTGGGTACCTTATGCTTCGCATTTGGTGCTCACCCCTACCCCCTGCATCTTTGGGTGCAGATCCTAGCGTGGGCTATTGCCGTTAGACCGCTGTGATTCGTGCTTGGAGATCTGTTGAAGACTACTTCAGGCTGAGGGTGAGCTCTTGGCGATCGGAGCTTAGCTTTAGTTTATCTTTTGCTTCATGTACTCCATTACCATTCAGAGACATCTGTATATATTCTTTTGGTTTATTTGCACTCCATGTATGTAGTTGGGCTCTGTACTATGATACCAGGTCTTGGGGTTTGGTTTAGTTTCCGCATATGTATATATTATATCACTGTTATCTATTTTATTCGTCTTGTTCCCTTATTTGCTAGATAGTAGCCCATTACTAACTGTTCTGGGCTACGGGGGTTGGTTTACCTACCGGGGGTTGTAGGTGCCATCATGACCGAGAAATTGGGTCGTGACATTTGTCTTGATCGATTCACAAATGAGTGTGTAAAAGAACTAGGAATAGCTTGTCAAAAGTCATTTGTCCCAATTGATTGTGAGACTAATTGTGAAATTCTTGTGTTGTGATGCCTTATGTGGTAAGGTTGTACTTCATTCTTGTGAGTATGTGTGTCATGACCCGATTTCTCAAGTCATGATGGCACCTACAATCCCTCAGTAGGCGAACCAATTCCCGTAGCCCAAAATGGTTAGTAATGGGCTACTACCTAACCAAAACGCACCAGCAAGCAGAAATAAGCGAAAGCAAAACTCGAATATAAATAGATAAGGGAAACTACACCAACCCCAAGACTTGGTATCGGCAGTACAGAAGCTTCTAATAAAATACAAGTTCTAGAAGTAACAAAATGATAAGTACAACTGTCTCCGAATATACAAAGAGTAACAGTACAAAAGATGAGATGTAGACAAGCCCCAACCATCAGGCGCTCACCCTAGTCTCGAAGATCCAAAAGTTGCACGAGTCTCCAATGCATTCAACAACAAAAGCTCAGCTAATATCTGCACCAAAAATAGTGCAGAAGTGTGGTCTGAGCACCAAAATCACGGGTACTCAGTAGGTATCATCGGCCGACTGAGCGCATATAAGATATAAAAGCAGTAAGTAACAGATAGCAAGAAAGCAGTCACTGAAGCAATAAGCAAGGCACAAGGAGCTAGCACAGATCATCCATAACCAAGAGCTTCAAGTAACACATGCTAGAACATAGATACAATTACATAGAATCACAGGTGAAGGAAAGGAGAACACACCTGGAGTCCTTGCACAATAATGTAAGTAAGTAGGGAGAAAGTTGAGAAAATGGCGGTATACAGGTAACCTCAAGTGGAAAGAAAAGAGGGAGAGCAGTCTAACATACTCAAAATGGAATCAACCAGTATAAGGAAATCATAACACAAATCCAATCATATGATATCATAACCAGGGAATCACCTCACAAGTACAACCCTATGATGAAATAACTAGGCCACAATAACCGAGAGATACCACTCAGCTTCCCACAAGAATAGAACCAGAGTCTCACACTCTGCTCAGAAGGCCACACAAAAGTGCCTCAATAAGATAGGACTCTAAAGCCTTCTCAATAATCAGATATCCCACAACCAAAGCCTCAACAGGCTAGCCATCACTAATCTTTCAAGAACTGGGTGCCAAGACAAGCTGTAAGTAAAAACAGGAGTAAATATAGTTTACCTACAGTCCCAATGGCCGCCCATACAACCGAGGAACACAATCAAGTGAAAACAAACCCTCCGGCATCCCATACTACCGGAGCGTACACTGAACATACTACAAACAAGGGTGGAATCCAATGCGTGATATGATATGATGTGAAATAGAACCTCTGTATGTACCTCCTCCGGTGCAAATCAGTCCCAGCAGGCAGGTTCTATGGAAGGACTCAGCCTGTATACCTCTACTCCACCGTATACCCTTCCCTCTAGCGCAGGCAACCCAAAGCCCCAGTCCCAGAGCGACAAGGTCCATGGAGGTCCCCGACCCTATACTAAAACTCAGTATCAAGATATGTCATCCAGAAGCAAGTCCGGGATCAAGATAGAGACCCAGTCTCAAGTATGCATACCCAGACCCCGTCCAGGACTAAAGTAGTATAAAATGCCTCAAAAACCCCTCCAAGGGTGCCCGGGCGTAACCGGGTCTAAAACTGTGGTAAATCAAGTCTAGTGCTCCGCCCCGCAAAGACTAGTATCAGTAATAAAATCAAGTCTGGTACTCTGCCCCGCAGAGACCAGTATCATTAATAAAATCAAGTGTGGTGCTCTATCCCGCAGAGACTAGTACCAGTAATAAAATCAGTGCGAAAACATCCAAAAATCCCCTTTTCTATCAGCAACAGTACCAAAAACGGGCCCCCAGGGCCATGCAAATTTAGGAAAAATGTCAGTAGTGGCTCACAGCCAAAACTGTTGTAAAACATGCAGGGGAAAACCTTTTTCATGGGTGATATGCTCGCACACAAATATAAAAGTAGCCCAACGGCTCACAACAATTCCTATCAGCCCTGAACAGGCCCAATAGCTACTCAACATACATAACCAGCTTAAAAGGATAATCTCTATGTCCGGGACTCGTAGACATTACCAAATAGCCCACCATCTATGTTCCAGAGTCAATACAAGGCCACGGAGGACCACAAAGGTAATATACATTACTACGCGAATACTACAAACAACGTATGAAATAGACGAACGAAAGGCGGACAAGGTCTGGGGTACCAACCTATAACAACCCATCCAAGGATGCTAATTAATGCAGTTATAGCCTATATACGCAGAGTCTAGATAGGGGAAAACCATAACCTACCTGTCATCCGATGACTAGATGCGGGAATGGCATCGTCCAGACTCGAACAACTCCAGAAAGCTATGAATCAAATAAAACAAATACTTTCAACTGAAGCCCCAAAGGCGTCTCTATGAAGCCTGACCAACCAAGGTAATGAAGCAATTGCTAGAATCGACAAGGCTGCAAGAACGAACCATAGCAAATTGATAAGGTGTTAATGTCACACTCGCGACCAGCCAACTCCAAAGCATAAAAATGAGGCCAATAAAAATAAAAAATGGCAGCTAAATCCAACAAAAATACGTTAACCACATCTCCAAGGAGCGACGAGCTCCCGAGGCACTATTTCAAGGCATACTTCACGTTTGTCCAATCCAATCACTATCGTATGTGATCCCAAAAAGAATCGCACAATTTCCCAATCCCTCCAGCACCTTACCATAACCAGAACACCACAACAATAACCAAACATAACAAGATAAAGGGGCTGTCCAAAGCCACAAATCCAAAATACCACTTCGGGGCTCAGAAATCGATAAAACAATACTAGAACATATAATAACTAAGGAGGGTCGTAGGGGAGAGATTTCCTTGACAAAAATATTCAATATCCCAAGATTAACAACCTGCCTCCTTGCAGGAACAACAAACATATCCAAATCCAACAAGAAACTACTACAAGTTATCGAAAAATACAACTTTTCATAACTAGAAGCTTAAAATCTTGTTCAAACAAATAGATAAGTGTACGGGATCCATACCTCACAATAATAACTCCATAGATACTGCCAAATACTCATAAAACACCTGCTAGCTCGCAGCACCAACACCCACAAAGATACGCCATGAAATCGACGGGGAAAACTATACCAAAATGACGAGCTCGCGACGTAAAGCAACTTCCGTTAAACTTCCGAATTGCAAGGATCAAAGTCCATGGATTATTTATGGACTTTCCTTCTGAATTTCTGAAGATTTTGGGTGATTTTTATGAATTAAAACGAAGCTGGAAAACCTTTTATAAAGCAAAACCGACTTAGGATGCGGGCCCCACCTTGACGTGTTTGCTTGCGCGGTCTTACAAAAACGTAAATATCTCTCTATTCTGAAGTCGTATGGACAAACGGTTTAGTGCGTTGGAAACTAGACTCGTAGACCTTCGATTTGGTAAATTGGGGACCCACTAACACTTTATAGATAGGGAGAAACACCCCAAGAAATTTAACCCAAATTTGAAGAGAATTCTTTAAAGGAATTTACAATAACTTTTTCCGACTTTTGTTTCGCAACTTGCTTGAATTCAAAACTTATCATACGACCATTTTGCCATTAAAATACATCATAACACATCCTTCTTAGTATGTTAGACACTATTAGTCTTACTCCAAAGGCACGGGTTACTTTAAACCTTCCAAACGGGCGAGGTGTTACACGAGACATTTCTTTAACTCGAACTTTTGAGTAAGGAATTATTTTAACCTAGAACCTTGGTTTAATTCTTTAATAGTACCAAGAATGTTGTCGGAAGTCAACGATTTCCAAAGTTGAAGCTCTAAAATGAGGAACGTCCATAAAGACCAAACAAACGGCCCGGGTACCGAACTATCGGTCCCGACAAGCCATAAATGACTTGGGCCGCTACAAGTAAGCTCTAATGGTACAAGAAAGGCGAAAACGTGTAAATGACCGGAAGGGTCATTACATCATCCACTACTAAAAAGACTTTCGTCCCCGAAAGTCAGGAAGGAAGAAAATATCAGAGATTTAAGAATAGCGGATGCAACGCCCATTCTACTCTCTCGGACAACCCGAGTAGCCTCCACGACCGGGCGACACCCAACAGAACAGAAAAAAGCCTTAGTTTCTTACTAGCCAAGCTAGTTTTTAACCTTCAAAGATCTTCCAACCCAAACTGAACCTCGAGAATCTTAACTGAAAAGAACCTACACAACACCAAAACCAGAGCACCAAGGCTGTCAACACACAGAACTTGAATCCTCTAAACCATACCAAGTGAATCCTTTAGCACCATAAACCGAAAGTTGCATACGAATCGAACACCAGAACCACCCTCGAAATATCAACTGACACATCGGAGATCCATAGTTCCTGCTTATACTTTACCACGAATGAAGTCACCCATTTTATTCAAATGCGTTTTAAGCCAATATATAGGCTACTAGCCTTTGTCATCCAAGATAACAACCCGTAGCATATTATTGAAACTAAAGTTACCTTCCTTGACTGACCACCAACCAATGAACGAATAATTTTTCTAACATCAAATTTGCTAACTGAACCATGCCAGGTCTAAATCAGCTGAAAGTGAATGAACCAGGGCAACCTGTCCAAAAGAACCAAACCAAAACCACGATCCTGCAAGAAGTGTGGTAAGCCTACCACGAAGTCTATAACAATGAGCCAAGCTCCCAACTCTAGAAAACACTGCTACTACTCCGAAAACTCGAACACCATTTGAATGTGAAATTGCCTTACGAATCTCACCTCAGAATGAAGTCCAAACACCCCGAAGGGAAAGGAAAAAGGTGTCTGGGGTTCAAAGTTACCATCTTGCCATAGAATTTTTTGCATATACTTTCAACTCATTCCTTTGGCTCGAATCAACCGTTCTATTGGTTCTGCAAACAGCAACCACTTTGAAGCATATATCATAACAAACTTCTAGTCCATACTGGCCGAGTCTAACCAACACTGGAACCCCACATAAACAGCAACTCCGGAGGAATCAATTAAACAAGCTTTCAAATCCTGGGCAAACGAATGGCTATTACCAGTCTCTACGTATCATCAGAGCTCAAAATAGCCTCGCTAGTCTCAACCCGCACAAGCAGACCACATAAAGCATACACCACTGCTAAAGCTCAAACTTACGCTGCTGAGTCTGTCCAACCATGGTAGAAGAACCTCGTACTAGCTAGAACACTGCTGAAATCTAGAATATCTCGCCTCTTGCAGAGGTTAGCCAAGGACTAGGTGTCCAGGGCCAATAGCCGCATCCACAACTGAAGGGAAAAAGCTAAGTTTCCCGCACCCACTGCCTCCCGGCACAAGGATGCTCCAACCAAATAGAACTACCATGATCCATTCGATGTAACCTGCCAAGCCATGATTCTGAACCCCAACTTTCAAAACTACCAACTAAAGCCTTGGTCGAACCTGTATGCTACCAATGAACCCTTAAGAACCCAAGCCAACTAGGCCTGAAAATGCAAGTTGCCAACATCGCAGTTGCTACTGAAACAAAACCAATCGATGGAAAACCCACATCAATGTGTAGACGGCTGAATCGAATCACCGACACAATCCCAAAGCAAACCTTCTTCGCCACCTCAGGCAACTACGAGGACGCATAAACACATTACAAAGAGTTATCTCCCTTCTTTTTCAACTAAATAAAAATGCTTCCTTAGCACATACTAAACCTTACAAATCCTTTCTCGAATAAGAACCTGAAGCCATTACCTTACTACTCATAGCTACACGTCAAATTAAATTAGGCAGGAGAAGGATGGGACGGATACCCAACTCACCCGAAATGCCTACAAATACAATCCAACAACGAGGTTACGATCAACACTTAGTCGGAAGTGCTAAAGTTAAGACCCAATCACGATGCCAACATCCAGAGCTCATCGAAAAAACTACGATCAAGATTCATTCCAACTGGAGCTAGGGATACAACAAAACACCCAACGGACCAAGAAGTGGAGGACACTATGGGAACAACCCATATACCTGCCAACCTCCTAAACTAATCAACAAAAAGGGTCGACGCTAGACACTCGGGAGACCAAACCAATCTATGCACACTAGCATAACCAATATCTCCCAACTGAGGCAAAATCTCAACTCCAGCCCAACTACCAGTAATACACCAAACCATCACACGGATCTCTAGCCACGCTAGATAACGGCGTAGGCAACAACCATCTAGGACCTCTCAACAAGGGAAACCCAACCAAAAGTCCATAATCACAATGAAACAGGGGTAACCCAACTAGAAACAGAATAACAAGAACTACCCACGAGCTACAACTCTGGGAAAACACCTCTCAAGGCTAACTTACCCCCATCCACTACTAAAGAATAAACTACAAATAAAATAACATATCGGTACTACAATTCGGGTAGCCAAACAACTTAAACAAATAGCAGGTAGGAATATAAGAAAATAAATGACAGAAGGGATAAAATCACAACACGAGCAGGACTATCACAGGTTGAAGGTAGAAAAATCCTAACCTGCAGCAATAATATCAGGAAACTCTACCTCTGGCCCACCAAGAGGAGCATCAAGCTGATGGAATCTAACTCTAGACTGAGTAGTCAAAACTAAAGGCCCAACCGGCCCTCGCCGGGGACAGGCTCTATAAAGGTGACCAATCTCTCCACAATAATAACAACCAGGCTGTCCGGGATACACAATCATGGGGTAATTCCTAGCAAAGTGCCCATGCTCACCACACTAAAAACAGCCTATACGAGATGAAATCCAATGGGAAAATCTTGCCTCATACTCCAATACTGACAGACAACCCTGCTGAATAATTAGAAGCTCAACAATAACTGAAGCACTACTCACAGAACCAGGTACTGAAACACTCACCGGAGGACTCAGAGTCCTAGCCACGGTGTCTTGAAGCGCTGAGGTCGCTATAAATCTAATCGGAGGTTGGGTTATACCCACACCCCTAATCTAGTGCAGTAAACCCTCACTCTGGAGTCCTGGCGCTGATGGAAGCATTGAAGCAACAGGCACAAAAGCCTCGGCACCAACCGCTATGGCACTCGTATGAGGCATCTCAGAATGAATGAACAACCAAAGTTTCAAAGTCAATAGAGCCAGGAAAGAACGATGAGGATCAAAGAGGATGAAATATTTCCTAACAATGCCCTGTAGCCTCCCGCAGATAGGATACGGACGTCATCGTACCGATCCACGAGACTCTACTTAGACACTTGCTTTTGTACCATGACACCGGTGAACTTAGCGCTCTGATACCAAGCTGTCACGACCCGATTTCTCAAGTCATGATGGCACCTACAATCCCCCAGTAGGCGAACCATTTCCCGTAGCCCAAAACGCACCAGCAAGCAGAAATAAGCGAAAACAAAACTCGAATATAAATACATAAGGGAAACTACACCAACCCCAAGACTTGGTATCGACAGTACAGAAGCTTCTAATAGAATACAAGTGCTAGAAGTAACAAAATGATAAGTACAACTGTCTTCGAATATACAAAGAGTAACAGTACAAAAGATGAAATATAGACAAGCCCGGACCATCAGGCGCTCACCCTAGTCTCAAAGATCCAAAAGTTGCACGAGTATCCAATGCATTCAACAACAAAAACTCAGCTAATATCTGCACCAAAAATAGTGCAGAAGTATGGTATGAGCACCAAAACCACGGGTACTCAGTAGGTATCATCGGCCGACTAAGCGAATATAAGATATAGAAACAGTAAGTAACAAATAGCAAGAAAGCAGTCACTAAAGCAATAAGCAAGGCACAAGGAGCTAGCACAGATCATCCATAACCAAGAGCTTCAAGTAACATATGCTAGCACAAAGATACAATTACATAGAATCACAGGTGAAGGAAAGGAGAACACACCTGGAGTCCTTGCACAATAATATAAGTAGAGAGAGAGTTGAGAAAATGGCGGTATATCGGTAACCTCAAGTGGAAGGAAAATATGGAGAGCAGTCTAACATACTCAAAATGGAATCAACCAGTATAAGGAAATCATAACACCAATACAATCATATGATATCATAACCAGGGAATCACCTCACAAGTACAACCCTACGATGAAATAACTAGGCCACAATAACCGAGAGATACCACTCAGCTTCCCACAAGAATAGAACCATAGTCTCACACTCTGCTCACAAGGCCACACAAAAGTGTCTCTATAAGATAGGACTCTAAAGCCCTCTCAATAATCAGATATCCCACAACCAAAGCCTCAACAGGCTAGCCATCACTAATCTTTCAAGAACTGGGTGCCAAGACAAGCTCTAAGTAAAAACAGGAGTAAATATAGTCTACCTACAGTCCCAACGGCCCCCATACAATCGAGGAACACAATCAAGTGAAAACAAACCCTCCGGCATCCCATACTACCGGAGCGTACACTGAACACACAACAAACAAGGGTGGAATCCAATGCGTGATATGATATGATGTGAAAAAGAACCTCTGTATGTACCTCCTCCGGTGCCAATCAGGCCCAGCAGGCAGGTTGCATGGAAGGACTCAGCTTGTATACCTCTACTCCACCGTATACCCTTCCCTCTGGTGCACGCAGCCCGAAGCCCCAGGCCCAGAGCGGCAGAGTCCTTGGATGTCCCCGACCCCATACTAAAACTCAGTATCAAGATATGTCATCCGAAAGCAAGTCCGGGATCAAGATAGAGATCCAGTCTCAAGTATGCATGCCCAGACCAGGCGTAACCGGGTCTAAAACTGTAGTAAATCAAGTCTAGTGCTCCGCCCCGCAGAGACTAGTATCATAATAAAATCAAGTCTGGTGCTCTGCCCCGCAGATACCAGTATCAGTAATAAAATCAAGTCTTGTGCTCTGCCCCACAAAGACTAGTACTAGTAATAAAATCAGTGCAAAAACATCCAAAAATACCCTTTTTATCAGGAACAGTACCAAAAAAGGGGCCCCCATGGCCATGCAAATTTAGGAAAAATGTCAGTAGTGGATCACAGCCAAAACTGTAGTAAAACATGCAGGGGAAAACCTTTTTCATGGGTGATATGCACGCACACAAATATAAAAGTAGCCCAACAGCTCACAACAATTCCTATCAGCCCTGTATAGGCCCAATAGCTACTAAGCAGACCTAACAACCCTAAAAGGATAATCTCTATGTCCGGGACTCGCGTACATTCCTAAATAGCCCACTATATATGTTCCAGAGTCAATACAAGGCCACACAGGACCACAAAGGTAATATACATTACTACGCGAATACTACAAACAACGTATGAAATAGACGGACGAAAGGCGGACAAGGTCAGGGGTACCAACCTATAACAACCCATCCAAGGATGCTAATTAATGCAGTTATAGCCTATATACGCAGAGTCTAGATAGGGGAAAACCATAACCTACCTGTCATCCGATAACTAGCTGCGGGAACGGCATCGTCCAGACTCGAACAACTCCAGGAAGCTCTGAATCACACAAAACAAATACTTTCAACTGAAGCCCCAAAGGCGTCTCTATGAAGCCTGACCAACCAAGGTAATGGAACAATTGCTAGAATCGACAAGGCTGCAAGAACGAGCCATAGCGAATTGATAAGGTGTTAATGTCACACTCGCGACCAGCCAACTCCAAAGCATAAAAATGAGGTCAATAAAAATAACAAATGGCAGCTAAATCCAACAACAATACATTAACCACATCTCCAAGGAGCGACGAGCTCCCTAGGCACTATTTCAAGGCATACTTCACGTTTGTCCAATCCAATCACTATCGTATGTGATCCCAAAAAGAGTCGCACAATTTCCCAATCCCTCCAGCACCTTACCATAACCAGAACACCACAACAATAACCTAACATAACAAGATAAAGGGGCTGTCCAAAGCCACAAATCCAAAATACCACTTCGGGGCTCAGAAATCCATAAAATAATACTAGAACATATAATAACGAAGGAGGGTCGTAGGGGAGAGATTTCCTTGACAAAAATATTCAATATCCCAAGATTAACAACCTGCCTCCTTGAAGGAACAACATACATATCCAAATCCAACAAGAAACTACTACAAGTTATCGAAAAATACAAATTTTCATAACTAGAAGCTTAAAATCTTGTTCAAACAAATAGATAAGTGTACGGGATCCATACCTCACAATAATAACTCCATAGCTACTGCCAAATACTCATAAAACACCTGCTATCTCGCTTCATCAACACCCACGAAGATACGCCATGAAATCGACGGGGAAAACTATACCAAAATGACGAGATCGCGACGTAGAGCAACTTCTGTTAAACTTCCGAATTGAAAGGATCAAAGTCCATGGATTATTTATGGACTTTCCTTCCAATTTTCTGAATCTTTTGGGTGATTTTTATTAATTTAAACGAAGCTGGAACACCTTTTATAAAGCAAAACCGACTTAGGATGCGGGCCCCACCTTTACGTGTTTGCTTGCGCGGTCTTACGAAAACGTAAATATCTCTCTATTTTGAAGTCGTATGGAAAAACGGTTTAGTGCGTTGGAAACTAGACTCGTAGACCTTAGATTTGGTATATTGGGGACCCACTAACTTATTATAGTTAGGGAGAAACTCCCCAAGACATTTAACCAAAATTTGAAGAGAATTCCTTAAAGGAATTTACAATAACTTTTTCCGACTTTTGTTTCGCAACTTGCTTGACTTCAAAACTTATCATAAAACCATTTTGCCATTACAATACCTCATAACACATCCTTCTTAGTATGTTAGACACCATTAGTCTTACCCCAAAGGCACGGGTTACTTTAAACCTTCCAAACGGGCGAGGTGTTACACGAGGCATTTCTTTAACTCGAACATTTGAGTAAGGAATTCCTTTAACCTAGAACCTTGGTTTAATTCTTTGATATTACCAAGAATGTTGTCGGAAGTCAACAATTTCCAAAGTTGAAGCTCTAAAATGAGGAACGGCCATAAAGACCAAACAAATGGCCCGGGTACTGAACTACCGGTTCCGATAAGCCATAAATGACTTGGGCCACTACAAGTAAGCTCTAATGGTACAAGAAAGGAAAAAACGTGTAAATGACCGGAAGGGTCATTACAATGTGTTGTCTAGAACATGCCTTGAATGTGATTCAGGGTAAAATACTAAATGTAATCGAGCTTGGAGGATGATCTTAGACCCTTTTTAAATAAGTCACTTAACCTAATTTGACTTCCCTTTACATTGATCCTAGTAAGCCCCTTTGAGCTTCTGACCTTTCTTTGGCACCTTGTTTTGATAACTTAACCCTTTTTGGACCCTAAATTATTGCACCCATCCTACCTAATAGATCAAAAGTGAAATGTAGGCTAAAGACCTAAGTTTGGGGGGGGGGGGGGAATTGAAATGATAGCATAGGGAAAAGTCTAAGTTTTGGGGTGCATGTACTAATGTGGAGAAGAACGGGATGCATTTCAACACAAGGTAGAACTATATGCCTAAATCGAAAATTGCTTTAAATTTTCCAATGAAATGAACAAAATGAAAAGAAAAGAAGGAATTGGTGCTACCAAGTGAAGGTGATAATAGGATGTTGAATGATCAAGTTGAAGGGAAACTTTGGGTTGTGAGAGGGAGAAATAAGGTGAAGTTATTGTTCAAAAATGTGAGCGGTGTTTTGAATGATCACAAAGAGTGTTAGGGAGGTTTAGTCACTTTAACCAAATTGAATCCTCACCTTCACCCTAGTCATCCTCGTAACTCATAAGTACTTAGTGATTACGAGCTTGGTAACTCTACATTAGTGGACAATTACATAAAGGGCATGCTTATAGTTCAATGTGTGTGCACTTGAACTTCCTTGAGAGAGTGAGAGTCTCTTTAATTCTCTTATATTCCCTTTTTCTTGTGAATTGAGTGATTTTGTGTGGGATTCTCTCTTGTTGTGAGTGGTATCTCTCACTTGAATTGAATGATAAAGTATCTATTTCAATTGAAAGGAATAAATGAGACAAGCTGTGTGGAAAATCTCGAGGCAAACCTTGAAGGTCCATGCCAATGACTTGAGAAGTTTAAATTTCTTGTTTTGAATGACAAATTCTGTTGCTTTTACATGAGAAATGAAGTCCTTTTGACAAATGTTTTGAAATAGGCACTTACCTTGAGAATATGGCAGTACCAATTGAGATGAGCATTGTAGTTGAGTCTTTTGTTTGAGTCTTTTTTGTTTGTTGTTTTCTTAGTTTTTAGAGTTTAGATAAATCTTGTATGCACCTTTTTTGTTTTAGAACCTACTTGATTCCTTATTTTGTGAGTATCTTGCTTGAGGACCAACAATAGTTCAAGTTTGGGGGTTTGATAAGTTGGTAATCTACCAAAATATTGAGCATTTATTCATAAAGTATTGCCATGTTTTGATGAGAATTAGAGGTACTTATTGCCTTTATTGATGAAAATGCAGGTACTCCTGATAAAGAGAAGAAAACAAAGGAATTGAAACCAATAAGCTCAAAAAAAGTTGAATTGTGAACATGATCAAAAAAGATGAAGAATATGATGAGAGGTGCGATCGACATGCGAGCCACACAATGTGGCATGCAAACCGTACCTCCCTTTGCACCTCACCACCTCAGCAACGGGCATAAATAGTTGAAGCAAAGGGCAACATGCAACATGCAGAACTACTGGTGCGATTGCAGATCATGTCACACATAGCATCACACCACCCCCGAAGGGTATTTTTGTTTAAAGCCAACTGACATATTGGGAAGCTTCTAAAACCCATTTTTGGGTGTGCACCTGAGATAGAATTTTAGTTTTAGTTTTCCCAAGGAAGATATAGAGAGTACACTCTTCTCTCTTCATCCTCTCAACTTAGAATTCACCATTTTTGTAAGGAATTAAGTTTCGATTTTGATTTGGGCTTCAATATGAATGGAATTATGAGTTACCTATTTGGTATATCTTATTATTTCCTTAATATGAACATCTAATTTCCCTGTCTATGGGTATATGCAAGATGGGTATTTGAATTTGGGTGTGGGTCTTGCTTAATTGTGCTTATAATTGATGAATTGATATGGGACTATTGAATTCTTCAAGGTTTAATCATAAAATTGATTGTTGCAAATATTGATTGAGTTTTATTAATTGTGTTCTTCTTGAAAAGGGGGTTCATAATTTGTATAGGAATTCAATAATGGAAATTTGGGATTTCCACCTTAGATTTAGGCTTTAAATAGCTCAATCGACGGAAATTCTCACCTAAGAATCTAAGCTAGAAATAGTGTGATTCCCTCAAACTTTGAATTAGTTTGTTTAAGGTAAAGCTATAGTTCTTGAACAATTACAATAGTATATATATTTGATAAGTTGGTAATCTACCAACTTATTGAACGTTTATTCATGAATTATTGTGATGTTTTGATGAGAATTAGAGGTACTTACTGCCTTTATTGATGAAAATGCAAGTACCCTTGATCAAGAGAAGAAAACAAAGGAATTAAACCTAAAAAGCTCAAAAAGATTTGAAGTGTGAAGGTGATCAAAAAAGGAATAATCTGACATGAGGTGCAACTGATTTACAAGCCGCATAATGCGGCATGCAGATTGCACCTCCCTTTTCACCTCACCACCTTAGCAATAGGCATCACTGGTTGAGGCAAAGGGTGGCATACGATGTGTAGAATCGATGGTGCAATCATATGTCATGTCGCACATCGCGTCGCACCACCCCCAAAGGGTATTTTTGTTCAATGCCAAGTGCCATATTGGGAAGAATCTAAAACTCATTTTGGGGTGTGTACCTGAGATAGAATTTTAGTTTTAGTTTTATCAAGGAAGATATAGAGAGTACACTTTTCTATCTTCATCTTCTCCACTTAGAATTCAGCATTTTTGTAAGGAATTGAGGTTGGATTTGCATTTTGGCTTGAATATGAATGGAATTATGAGTTACTCATTTGGTATATCTTCTTGTTTCCTTAATATGAGTAGATAATTTCCTTGTCTAGTGGTATGTACATGATGGGTATTTGAATTTAGGTGTGGGCCTAGCTTAATTGTGCTTATAATTGATGATTTGATATGAGTCTATTGAATTATTCAAGGTTTAATCATAAAATTGATGGTTGCAAACATTGATTGAGATTTCTTAATTGTGTTCTTGCTTGAAAATGGGGTTCATAATTCGGATAGGAATTCAATAGTGGGAATTTTTTATTTCCACCTTACATTGAGGCTAGAAATAGCTCAATCAATGAAATTCTCATATAAGAATCTAAGCTAACAATAGTGTGATTCCCCCAAGCTTTGAATTGGTTGGTTTAAGGTAAAGCTATATTGCTTGAACAATTATTATATTATATATATTTGGAGGATTGAGAGATTACCAAATATAACTAAAACCAATGTTACCCGTATCCTTAATCGAGAATATTCATAATTAATCAACTACCCTAACATATTATAGAATACCATCGGAAGAATTATCCTAGTCTTCTATTTCATTGATAAAAAATCCTGTTTTCTTTACTCTCTTGCACTAAAATTTATATGTTAATTCCCTTTTCAATTCCCCCAATTTTTACTTTTAATTTTTTTGAGCATCTACTTGGCCTAATGATTATTAATCGATGATTTCTTAGCGAATCATCACTTCATTGTCCATGGATATGACCCTGACCCTATGTTGGGTATATTTATTGTTTTGCTAGATGATCACTACCACTTCCTTAGGGAGATTACTTTTGAGCGTTATAAAATATGGTGCCATTACCGGGGAATGGTTTTTGATTCACCAATTGATTATTGTTTAAGTTCACTTTGTTGAGTGTTTGTTCATTTTTACCTTGTTGTTGTATGTGATTTTTTGGACAGGGTGCCCACGAGTGAAGTGGGTGACCAAGAAAGCGTAGTCATGGATGCGGAAAATGAACCCATAGTCCATGGTGCACCTGCCTACCCTCTATTATTGGAAACACCATATTTCATGTGACGAGCACCATGCTCCACTTGATCTTGATGAAGGGACTTTTTGGATGGATGGATCATAAATATGCCAACCAACATATTCATGACATTATTGAAATATGTCAGCCCTTGAACATTAAAAATATTTCTCAAAAGTCCATCCGGCTTCTTTTGTTCCCATTCTCCCTTATAGGGGAAGCGACGTCTTGGCTTGAAGAGCTCCTTAAGGGCTATATTACTCCACGGAACAAATTGGTTGAGGAATTTATAGTGAGATTCTTCCCTCCCTCTCGGATGATACAATTATGGGATGATATTACCAACTTTCGCCAACTCCCGAATAAGCCATTGCATGAAGCATGGCTATGGTTCAGGAAAAAGCATCTATTGAGTCCAAATCATGGTTTGCTTGATATTTTCCTGCTTCAAAGCTTCTATTGAACGTTGGAATCGATGAAAAACTCTATGGAAAACAACCTCGTGGGTGGAACATTCATGGACCAATAATATGGTCTCATTTTGTCTCTCTTAGAGTAGATGACAAAGACAAATCATGTATGGCATACTAGAGAGGCCAATGTTTCCTCGGGGGTGAAGTCATCCATTATGATGAGTGAAATAAGGTGAAAAAAGAGGAGAGAGATAAAATAAAGTCCAAGATGTTGATGAAAATTGATGTATTGGCCAAACAGATGATGGGGGTTGGAAATAAGAGTGTGAATGTTATAGGTACTTATAGTTCTAGAGCTCATGATGAAGGTGTACATTCCTTTATGGATGAGGAGGCGTGTTATATTATGGAGGATTCTCAACCAAGATACCAACCAAGTTCCTTGGCATCTGAGGAATGAGAACCAAGGTTGGGGCAGGGACAAGGGAAATCAGTGATGAGATCGAGAGATGGGTAGAGATCGTGAAGGTCCATGGCATGATCATGAAATAGATGGTGATTTTTATAGGCACCATAGTACCAACCTTTATGTGCCTCCACCAATGGTCGATGTGTCTCCCTACAAACCAACAGTTAGTAACCCTATACATTCTATGATTGAGGACATGTTGTCTCAAGTCTTGGAAAGAGTTGAATCGACTGATAGTGGGGTGAAGGATTTAAACTGCAAGGTGTCCACTCTTCACCAAATGATGAGCTCCCATTCATCATCTATCAAGCACCTAGAAGCCCAAATGAACCACCTCTCTTCATAAATGAATCCACATATGAAAGGTACCCTTCAAAATGACACACTTGTGAACCCAAAGAATGATGGTCGTGTGATGGCAATAGTCACTCAGAGTGGAAGGATACTTAGTGGGTCAAGAAAGCTAAATATTGAGGTTATTATGGAGCATGAGGATGAAATACAAGAAGATGCCATGATTGAGAACAAAGTTGATGAGAGTCCGAATATTGGGGTGAAGCTTAGTGCACTCAATGTGATTGTAAATGATGAAAACCAACACGAAGAGAAAGATGAGACTGACTCTCTTTCTCAAATTGCTACTGATATTGAAGAGGATGATCAAAGTTTGCAGAAGCCATCCAAAAGGGCCCCCTACATATCCTCAAAGATTGACCAAGAAAAAGAAAGATGCTCAATTCAAAAAATTTGTCAACATGTTCAGCAAGCTAGCCATTAATATTCCTTTGGTTGACGCTCTTACGAAAATGTCGGGGTATGCAAAGTTGATAAAAGAGCTATTGATAAAGAAGCGAGTGGTTGAAGTGGGGATGATGGAAGTGTCCCACAGTTGTAGTGTGGTGATGACGAACAACATTGCCCCAAAAAGGGAAGTTCTGGGCGCCTTCACCATCCCGTGTATTATTGGAATATTTTTGTTTTGAAAGGCATTATGTGATCTCGGGGCCATTATAAACTTGATGCCCCTTATGGTTTTCAAAAAGTTAGTCTTAGGTACCCCGAAGCCTACACCAATGAGATTTCTAATGGTGGATCATTCAATTAAGTGCCTGGTGGGGATATTGTTTGATGTGTTAGTCAAGGTGGACAAGTTCATCATACCGGCCGACTTTATTATTTTTGATTGTGACATTGATCTTGAGGTGCCCATAATTTTGAGGCAAACAATGTTGGAAACCAAGAGAGCTTTGGCTTATGTGGAGCTTGGTGAGCTGAAGTTTCTTGTTGGGACCGAGAAAGTAACATTTAATGTATGCCATCCCACCAAGCCACCGAATAAATTTATGTGATCAATACTGAGGGCAAGTTGGTTGAAGCCCATAGTGGTTTGAGATGCAGAAGTTACCCGAATCTATGGTGTTTCCAACTTAGCAACAAGATAATGCAATGAAGGGGTTAAAGGAGCACTTTACTTTCTTGGGATGGGGACAAGCCAATCTGATTGGCATGCTCCCGAATAATGATTGATGGTTGAGGTACTATCATTGAGTCGCGATGTAAAATCAAGGGATTCTTGGGAGGCAACCTAAGTTTTTTTATTTTTATTCTTTTACCTTTTTGTTGTTTTATTGTCTTTTAGGAATGCACAAAGATGGATGACTATGTGGAAGAAAAGGACCGGAGAGCATGTGCGATAGGCTATGTGGTTTGCACATCCCATTGTCCAGCCGTATATGGAACCACACACACCAACCAGGAAACTGGAAGTAAAAGAAAAATTTGAAGGAAACGTGCGATAGGAGGTGCGAATCACACCTGCCATTCTGTGCATCGCACCTCCATCGCACACTAAACAAGAAAGCTGGCAAGTTTTGGGAGAAAAATTATCCCGTACGATGTTATATGTGACCCGCACATTGGCAGGTGCGAATCACACAACACGATGCATTCAGGTACATTTTAAAGTTTTATATTAACCTACCCATTCACCGACCTGACCCACGACCTTTCTTCTTCTTTTCTCCATTATAAATCATCACCCTCAACCTCTATTCTCCTATAACTCACACAAATCCTCTATAACTCTCTCCCGAAATCCTCTAGATCCCTAAATATTCCTCGAAATCTTCTTCCCTCTCACCCAAACTCTTTCACCACCACTATCACCCACCGTTCGCCGCCTCATTTTCCTGTCAAAAAATTTGGGCCACCATTGTTGGCACTCCAAAGATTAATTTTTTGCTTTTTCCTCCCTTATCTTTACTTGTGGTAAGTTCCCCAACATTAAATCCATGTTTTAAGTAGATTGGGAACACTTATTGTGAAGCACACTAGTTTAATCTTCCATGTTTATTGTGGGTGAGATTCAAAATTTGGGAACCAAATTTCAGGGTATATTAGTTATTTGCCATTGATAAACTCGGTAGATCTTGCTATAATATTAATGCATGTGCTTTGTGTTAATTTTCAGTCCTATAATTCATTTTTTGGTGAAGTTTGAGTAACCCACTTGAGTTGATACATGATATGGCCGTATGATAGATTGGGTGAAATAATTCTTAAGGGCAAATCATCATCTTCGCAAGGTTATTATTGAATAATGTTGTTTGGGGCTGAAATTGTTATTACCACTGTGCCCCTGTGTTATTTCAATTGAATATGCTTGTTCGGTGAGAACTTTGATTGAAGGGAGTGAATTATTGTGCGATTGAATGTGCCTATGTTCTTTTCATGATGGCTTGATTTTCCCAATGATACATGGGGCAGTGTCCTTTTTAAGGGTAATTGTTAAGCTTAATGTTTGATTTTTATTTTGTTGGAAGTTTTCCGAAGAAGACTAAGTACTCAAATAACTTGGTTGTGGTCAATTCATGCTTAGGTCCTAATAAGAATTGGTGTTGTTGCCTTGGTGCCCATGCATTCCATAGGTATTTCTCTACGAGTCACATATGTAACACACACGAAAACAAGGAATTGCAAAATTCCAATTGCTTCCTTGTGTGTTTTGCATGCAAAATGCAGATCTCTACATGCAAAACCCACAAGGCTTTGCACGTTGCTTAAAAGGATGGCAGTGCACTGTTCTAAAGGATGATGTCATATTCAATGCATAAACGCGTATGTAAAAGAACTTGGAATAGCTTGTCAAATGTCATTTTTCCCAATCTATTGTAAGACTAATTTTAAAATTCTTGTGTTGTGATACCTTGTGTGGTAAGTCTTTACTTCAATCTTATGTGTATGTGTTGTCTAGAACTCGCCCCGAATGATATTCAAGGCGATATCCTAGATGTAACCAAGCTTTAAAGATGACCTTAGGACTATTTTGAATAAGCCACTTAACCCAAATTAACTTCCTTTTACGTTGATCCTAGTAAGTTCCTTTGAGATTGTGACCTTTCTATGGTACCTTGTTTGACACCCATCCTCCCTAATGGCTCAAAAGTAAAATATAGGCTAAAAGCCTAAGTTTGGGGAGAGGGGGCAGAGAATTAAAATGATAACATATCAAAAAGCCTAAGTTTGGTGGTGTATGTACTAATATGGAGAAGAAAGTGATGCATTTCAACACAAGGTAGCACCGTATGCCTAAATTAAAAATTGCTTCAAATTGTCCAATGAAATGATCAAAATAAAAAGAAATGAAATGTCCAATGCGTTCGAGTTGTGTCTTGATGCAGCTGGGTAAAATATAGCATATGCTTCTAGACAATTTAAAGTCTATGAGAAGAACTACCCGACTCATAACCTCGAACGTGCATCTGTTGTGTTTTCCTTAAAGATCTGGTGATACTACTTGTATGGTGTTCATATTGATGTGTTCACAGATCATAAGAGCCTCCAGTATGTGTTCACCCAGAAAGATTTGAATCTTTGTCAGAGGAGATGGCTTGAGTTCCTCAAAGATTATGATATGAATGTTCTCTACCATCCGGGTAAGGTCAATAGAGTGGTGGACACCCTCAGTAGACTGTCCATGGGTAGTGTGTCACAAATTGAGGAAGAGAAGAAAGAATTATCCAAAGATGTTCATCTGCTTTCTCGCTTAGGAGTTTGCCTCATGGACACGTCATAGGGTGGTGTGATAGTCTAGAATGGATTGGAATCTTCGTTGGTAGTGGAGGTTAAAGAGAAACAGGATAGTGACCCTATATTTCTTAAGCTAAAGGGTACAGTTCATTAGCAAAGAGTTAAGGTTTTCTCCCGAGGGGAAGATGATGTGCTTCGTTATCAGTGTCGCTTATGTGTTCCTAAGGTGGGTGAGTTTAGGTAGCAGATCGTTACAGAAGCCCATAATTCCAGATATTTTATTCATCCAAGTGCCCTAAGATGTACTGGGATCTATGGGAAGTCTATTGGTGGAACGTCATGAAGAAGGACATCACAGATTTTATGGCTAAGTGTCCCAACTGTCAGCAGGTGAAGGTGGAACATCAGAAACCAGGAGGTGTGACTCAGGAGATTAGCATTCCTACTTTGAAGTGGGAAGTGGATAACATGGATTTTATTATGGTATTGCCACATACTTGCGGACAACATGACTACATTTGGGTGATAGTGGACAGAGTCACTAAGTCAGCTCATTTCTTGGCAGTCAAAACTATTGATTCAACAGAGGATTATGCCAAACTCTACATCAGCATGATAGTCAGATTGCATAGGTTTCCCCTGTCTATCATATCAGATAGAGGTCCTCAGTTTACATCTCACTTCTGGAGATCATTCCAGAAGAGTTTTGGTACTCAGGTGAATGTTAGTACGACATTTCATCCATAGACAGATGGTCAGGCAGAGCGTACAATTCAGACCTTAGAGGACATGTTTAGAGCGTGCGTGATCGATTTCAAGGGTATCTGGGATGATCACCTACCTCTCATAGAATTTTCCTACAATAACAACTTTCACTACACTATTTAGATGGCCCCGTATGAGGCCCTTTATGGGCGTAGATGTAGATAACCGGTTGGGTGGTTCGAAGTAGGTGAAGTAGCCTTGGTTGGACCGGATTCAGTACATGAGGCTATAGAGAAAGTTCATCTCATCAGGGAGAGATTGAAAACAGCTCAGAGTCGTCAGAAGTCCTATGCATATATGAGGAGAAGGGACTTAGAATTTCAATCGATGATTAGGTTTTCCTGTAAGTGTCACTCATGAAGGGGGTGATGAGATTCGGCAAGAATGGGAAGCTCAGTCCCAGGTATTTAGGTCCTTCTAGAATCTTGAAAAGGGTTGGTAATGTGGCATATGATTTAGAGTTGGCGGTAGAGCTAGCACCGGTTAATCCCGTATTTCACATTTCTTTGTTAAAGAAGTGTGTTGGTGATCCAACAATAATATTACCTTTAGAGAGTGTGGATGTGAAGGATAGCCTCACCTATGAGGAGGTTTTGGTTGAGATTCTTAACAGTCATGTTCGAAGGTTGAGAAATCAGGAGGTCACTTCAATAAAACTTTTATGGATGAATCAGTTCGTAAAGGGAGCTACTTGGGAAGTAGAAGCAGCCATGGTAGCCAAGTACCCTCACTTCTCCCCTCCAGCAGCTTGAGGTAATAGTTTCTCTGTAGTCTCTCAGTTTACTCTCGTTTAATTCAGTCTCAGTACCTTGTTCCCTCAGGTATCCTTGCATTTCAGCACAATTGCATGTTCATGGGACTTAGTCCAGCTAGATAGTTTGTAGTACTCAGTTGGTAGGGATTGCAACTATTTCCCTAAAAACTCAGCTTGTTTAGTCTTCATTCGAGGACGAATGATACCAAGGGGGAGAAATTGTAACACTTCAGAACTTCTAGCCCAGACTTAGATCAGAAAAACTAGAAGAAAAATATTTTTCCAACTGTCAACAGAAATTACTAGTTGAACCCACGACAAGTGGAAGTTTCCACGAGTTGTGGATTGGATTCGTGGAATCAGATCAAAGAATTGACAATTTCTCTGAGAACCAAAATTGGGTTCCATGGACCGTGGAAGGATCCATGAGTATTGAACCCAAGTCATGAAACCAGACGAGAGACCAGCCATTCCTTTGAGAACCACGATTGGGTTCTACGGACCGCTGAAGGTTCCAGGGGTGGTGAACCCAAGTCGTGAAACTCAGACCTGCAACTAGGCGAAGGACCCATGAACCACGATAGGGTTCCATGAGCCGTGGAAGTTTCAAAGAGCCGTGGAAGCCATCCGTAGAACCTGAGTCGCGATTTTTCTAGCTGAATTCTTTTATTTTCCCTGGGGTATTTTGGACTTTTCCTACCTCTTTTAAGGCCTATGCTATGTCTTTTTGGTTATTATAAGCCTGATTAATTAGCCAAAAACTACCTAAAACATCTATTCTCCTACATTCATCAGACTTAGAAAGAAAATAAGAGAAAGAGGAGACTGTTTTCTCTCAAGAACAGGCAGAGGTCTTCTTCAAGTTCAGCCCCAAAATCGAAAAGGTTTCTCCACAGTTTTATTCACCAGGTATGTGGGATTTCACTCTTGGGTTCCTCTCACCCATTAGGTCCCTAGAATTTAGCCAGTCCTTCAGGTGTGTCCATGATTGATTAGACCTACGGTTCATAACCCTTAGAGTTTTTCTTTGATATTCAGATGCTATAATTTATATATGATGCTTAGTTAATGTTTCTTGGAGGATTACTACAGTTCATGTATAGAATTCAAAATACTAGTCTGTGATAATTTTCAGTACTTCATAAATTATGCTAGCTAGGCAGGTCAGTCAGATAATCATGCTTCAGATATCGAATGTCATATCATCAAATATAAGTATGTTGTATTCTTAGTTAATTATCAGTACTTTGACCTATCCACTATTTCAGCACGTTGTTGTCTATATTCAGTTGGTAGTTGGCATAGTACCGAGCAAAGAGGGGAGGAAGGTTTTGCTGTTAGTTTAGGATAGGACATTAAGTAGCAGTCCCCAAGTCCCAGAACTACGGCGCCACCGTAGGTGTTAAAGGAGTCAGCTGTCAAAATAGGATGCACATCCTTGCCCCCTGTGTACAGTAGTGGATCCACGTCAGACTTGTTCGTACCCTTGGCAAGGTATGAACACCTTTCCATCCAGGTTTGTCGGTTGGTCCCATAGTTAGCTAAACTTGGTGTATGTCGGTTAATAGTATCTCCCATTTTCAGACTCATATTGCATTGACCATGTGCCCAGTATTTATTTTAGTATTCAGTTCATCATGTTATATTAATGATTTGTACTTGGTCATTGTATCCAGTCCAACTTTCACTTATATTTTAGTACGTTCATGTTTATGCTCAGTTCTTTATTATTCAGCTTAGTACATATCTTGCATGCTCAGTACATTCAAAATACTGACGCATACTTTTGTGCTACATCATTTTATGATGTAGGTTGAGGCACTCAGCATGCATACCGCACTTAGTCGACTTCCAGTCCGTACTCAGCATCTCAATGGTGTGTTCTCGTAGTTCGAGGATGATACACATGCTTTACGTTCAGTATTTATATTTTTTCAGTTTTAGTCCTGTCAGAGTTAGTTGGGGGCATGTCCAAGCAACTCCTATCAGTTAGAAGGCTTAATGACATAGACTAGATTTCAACATATTTTAGTGTTGTTTTCCGTCGGCACTATACTATTTATATATTCAGATGTTTGGGTTCTTTCCATTTCAGTTATTAAATTGTTTTTTTATTCTTTCGCACAGTGTATGTTTTAACAAAAATTGAACTTGTATAGATATGCCATACCATGGGTTAACTTGGGGCCACTTATGACACTAAGCACCATATCGTGTCCAGGGGGTAGCCTCGGGGCTTGACAACTTCCTTAGAGGGGGGTCAATTACTTGTATTTATTTCCATCATAAATTCCATAGTTAGAGGGTGCGCATAACATGCTTTAGTAATTATGTGCTAATATATTGTAATGAGTAAGCACGGTTACCGTGAAAGATTTTTTGCATAAAACTGCTAATCATTTTGGCAAGAACAATTTATTATACTTTTTATTTTGCACCCAATTTTGTTGATAAAAGTTGTATTGCATAAACCTATTTGTCATAAGTCAGGTATCACCAAAAAGAAATATCTACATATTATATATCAGCCTATGTAGGGAATGACCAAAAATTTTTACTCAAGATTAAGATAGCTCTATTGAGCACTTCGTAGCAGGCAAGAGCATCAGTTGCCTATGTGGACAAGTTGACTGAAATATATATGTGAATAAGCCATAGTGTAAAATCATATATGTGCAACTAGATTCATGACGAAGGGATATATATGGTATTCCCTTCCTATTTTTAATGCCATGTCTATTAAGTACACTTAAAAGGTTAAGGATTTATGAAACTATCCATACTACAGATTTCATATTATGCAGTTTACATGCTACATGAAACTCTAAGTATATGCTACATGTTTATACATATCCTGCTTAGATGCTACATGTTACATAAAATGCAAATATATATGTGTGATGAAACTCTTCAATAATATTTCTCATGGAAGTTTGAGGGAACCTATGTAATAATTATATTATTTATTTGATTGAGCATAATCTAACTGGCTGCTCCATAAGGCTCTTTGTACTTGATTTGATAAGCATAAGCAGTGTTCTCGATTATTTGCAATCTTTTTTATTTAAGATACATAAGTGTTTACAACTTCTAAATTTAGAAAAGGGAGTTCGTGAGGTGTTAGACTCTATGTTGTTAAAGTATTAGTTGTTTCATGTTGTTATAGGGGTTGAGTTTCTATGATGTCCTCTGTTTTGAGTGTTCCCCAGGAAGAAGATTAGGAAGGTTTACTATGGAAAAGTGTTGTGGCAGTAAAAGGTGCCTTGTGGAACAAATTTATATATTGTTAATTGACTAGGGTCTATTTAAGTAATTAAGAAAGTTCTATTTACGTGCGTGTCAGAAGTCATATATTTACAGGTGATGGGGAGATCATCGAAAGATTGTGAAAGCAAATATAACAGATACATAAGAGTAAGTGGAACCCGTATCAAACAAAATAGTAGCCATTCGGTCACAGACGAGAATAGGACCTCTGATAACAACATCAGACGCCTCATCCTCGGACTTGCCTCAGAAGGCATAATAATGAGCTCTATGATCAGGCTGGACAACCTTCCTAGTAGGCTGCGCTTGACCCTTCCCTACATTACCATTACCCGTGTTTCCACCATGGACTCCCTGATTATTACCTTGTCTACCCTGTGGATGCCTTTACTATTTGTCACAACCGAATTTCATAGATAATGATGGCATCTAAAACCCTCCGTAGGAGAATCAGTCCCTGTAGCCCGGAACACTTAGTAATGGGCTACTAGATAACTAAGCAAGCGGAAGAACAAAATATAAGCGGAAGCAAGAGATATAATAAAGAAATGACTAACTGGAATATATATATATATATATATATATATATATATATATATATATATATATATAGGAAAACTAAACCATCCCACAGACTAGTATCACAGTATAAGAGCTGCTACTACATAAACAGAGTACAAGGGTTGAAAAGAATATATACAACTGTCTCTAAATAACAAAAGAGTACATAATACAAAATAGGAGATACAAGCTAAGCATCGACTGTTAGGATGTCACCCTCAATCTCGAGTGATCCAAAAGCACTTTGCATGAGTCTCCACGAGTTAATGATGATGGCCCACACTAGGATCTGCACCAAAAAGATGCAAAGTGTAGTATGAGCACCAATTGCAAAGCAATGGCTACCCAGTAGGCATCATAGGCCGACTAAGCGCATATAAGAATTAAAAGCGATAAATAGCATAAAGCAAAGAAGGTAGTCACAGAAGCAAATAGATAAGCACACGGAAGCTAGCACAAATAGAATACAAGGAGAAAATAATCATACTCGTCTAGCTACTAGAAATATATATCACAGAACATAGGTGAAGGAAAGAAGAACGCACCTAGGATCCTTGCAACAACAATATATATAAAGGGAGTTTAAGAAATAGGCAGTATAGCGGTAACCTCAAGTAAAAAGGTTAGGAAGGAAAGAAAATAACATAATCATGCTTTAAACAATACTACTAATCAGTTCATGCTAACAACACAACTCTCAAATACGAAAAATTGAATAAGAATCCAAATGTAACCATAACAAGAACTAGTATTGCGATAGGATAATAATAATAATAAATCTACCTACTGAAAAAAAAACTCTGATATCCCATACTACTGAAGCGTATAATCAGCAAAAAGCAAACAAGGGTGGAATGAAATACAAATGAATGATACGATGCAATAGTGTGAAAACCAGGTGGAACAATAGTATTTTATGTACCCCCTCTGGTGTCGATAGGCTAAGCAGGTAGGCTCCATGGAAGGACGCACCCATATACCTCAACTGCACCATATACCCCTCCTCTGTCACACTCAGCACATAGCCCTTGGTTCGGATCGGCAAGGTCCATGGAGGTCCTTGACCACATACAAAATCTCAAAATCTCAGAATATCCAATATAACTGTCCAGAGTGTATCCGAATCCAAACCAGTAATTGAAATCTCAAAATGAGTGCCCGGAGTCTATCCAGGTCTAAATTAGTAATCAAGTCTCAAAATCCCCTCCAAGGGTGCCCAGGGCATATCTGGGTCTAAAATAGTAGTTAAAACAGGTCTAGTGCTCGGCTCAACAAAGTCTGGTATTGTCTCAGGTCAGTAGTAAAACATGTCTAGCACTGCAACTCAGCCGAGTCTAATATAAGTATGAAAAACAGTGATAAAATCATCATTTAGTCTCTCTTACCCCAAGAAGATCCATAAAAATCAGTTCTAAGCCCTTTTATAACAATCTTTACCCAAAATGGGCCCTCGGGGACATGCAAGATTTGGAAAACTATTAATAGTAGGCCTGCAGCCAAAATAGTAACAGAAATCTATGAAAAAGTACACAGGAACTAGCCTAGAGGGAATACAACAGAAATAACATACAAAGCTAGCAAGTAGAATATATACACAACAGACACAGGTGAAAGTAAGGAATGACGCACCTGGGGTCCTTGCAATAACAATATATACATAATACGTTTTAGAAGCGGATGATATACCAGTAACCTCAAGTACAAGGGAAGGAAGGAGAAGAATAAATATAGTCATGCTCGGAAAGCAGGAATTAACAACCAAACTAATCATACCAATCTCAACTAAAAAAAACTAACAACCTCGCAGTATCCAATCTCAAACATATAACCATGACATGGTGCAGTATAGAGATAAGGTAACAAAGAGTCTACCTACAGTCCCCCGGCCTCCCATACAACCGAGGAAAACAATCAAGTGAAAACAAACCCTCTGGCATCCCATACCATCAGAGCGTACAATTAACAAACAGCAAATAAGGGTGGTACCTTACACAAATAAATGATATGACATGTTATGCTAACCCAAGAGTGATAGTAGTACCGTATGTTACCCGCTTCCGATTTCCCATAAGGCCCAAAAGATGGGATCCATGGAAGGTCACACTCGTATACCTCTACTACACCGTATACCCCCCTCCGGCACTCGCAGCATGTAGCCCCTGGTATGGAATGGAAAGGTCTATGGAAGCCCCCGACCAACATTCTAAATGCCCTGCAATCTCGAAAAACTCAAAGTAAAGTTGCCTGGAGAGTATCCAAGTGTAAATCAGTAAGTCAAATAGTCCTAGCGCATAGCCCTGCCGAGTCTAGCATCACCCTGAAAGTTGTGGTAAAACTAGTCTAGCGCTCAACCCCGTCGATTCTAGTGTAAGTGGAAATAGTGATAAAACATCCTTTAATTCTCCCTTACCCCAAGAAGACCTAATAAAATGAATACAAATCCTTTTTAACTCATTTCCACCGAAAACGGTCCCGACAAGCCGTGCAAGGTTTAGAAATCCAGCAATAGTTGGCCCGAAGCCAAAACCGTAGTAAAATCATGAAGAAATTCCCTCTATTTGCATGATGAATGGTATACACATCAAAATAGTTTCCCCCAGTCCACAAAAAACCTATCGGCCCTACACAGGCTCCAATCGCTCTATAACATAGATAGCCAGCATAATATCACGATAATGATGTCTGGGACTCACGAAAACTCATGAATGGCCCACTATCTATGGACCAGAGTCAAAACAAAGCCATGCAGGACCACAAGGGTGATAATATCAACTACGAAGAATAATTCATACAACGGAGGAAAGAAACGAGGCAAATCATGAAAAAGCAGTCAAGTTCTATGTTACCAACCTAGTAACACAACCCAAGGATGCCCATTTGTATAATTTTATCCGATATATGCTAAGTCTAGGGAGTTTAGATTGTAACCTACCTGTCATCTGATGACAAACTGCTAGGAGAATGGTACCCAAGCCCAAATCAATCTGAGAAACCCCGAACGGTAATCAAACTATCAAAAACATGGATAAAACATTAAAATGAGTCTAACGATACCTATAATGCTACAATTGTAGTTCGGTAGAAATTCGGGTCACCAGTGGGCCCATGGGCTCCACAACCCAAAACCAAAAACAGAAACTCAGATTATGATCAACAAGACTATGGATGTTCATGCTCAGAAAATCAAGGAATTTGGGAAATAATTTTGGGCTAAAACAACCCCTAAGGTTAAGAAACTAACTAAGGGAATTTAAGAATGAAGAACTCGAAATTGGCAAGAATCACTTAACACAAGGAGGGGATTTTGCCAAGGATGAGTATATGAAGGAGTCCTCTAAGCATGCACTTCACTCAAGAATAGATTTTGCAATAATTTTTTGAGCTCCAAGAATTCACAACAGTGGAGTTTTGACTAACTGAGTGAAAGATAGGAGTTTTGGGGAACGAGACTTACCAAATGCGACGGGGGAACGATCACGGCCGAGAAAATAACCCCAACACTAAGAATGGAAGCAATACAGTTCTTTGATGAGTTTTTAACTCACAGAAATGGAAAATTCGGTTTTGGATTAAAAAAGACAAAGTTGAAAAACGTATATACTGTTCAGGGGTCCTTCATCGCGATCGTGAAGGGACCCCTCACTGTCGCGAGGACTACGCTGGCTAGACCATCGCGATCGTAAAGGCTAGCCAGACGGTCATGAAGAACAAAAGAGGACAGAATTCATCGCGATTGCGATAGGCAATCACACGATCGCGAAGAACAAGAGTCCAGGTGCTTCATTACAGTCGCGAGGGTAGAGGCTCATGATCGCGATTGAGGCTTGATGTCTGCACCTTCAATAGAAGAAGTCTGTGACTTTACAAAACTCGATGGGGCATTCCGGGCATAATAAGAAATCGATATTTAAAAACCAATATTACTAACACAGTAGAAACGACGTTTCGACTCAACGAAATCGACAAAACTTCCATACGAGGTCATTTCGGAGGAATGTTTACCCAAGTCAACACTAACCAACCCGCAGCCAAATTTCTAAAAATGAACCCGGCTCACCCGGAACCCAATCTAACCATCTACCTAACCCAAACTCAACATTCTAGAGATGATGGAATTGTCGGATTTCAAATTTGACCCTCCGATCATTGAAAGCTGACCCAAGTTACACTTTCAACTCCAAATGGCTTGATAACAGAAAAAGCAACACAAAACCCACACTGGAAGTTCTCAGGCCTTGACTAAAGGTCCAACTTGACCAAACATAATGCTTTGGAGCTAACGGATCTGTTAAAATTCAATTCTGAGCATGTTAGCTAAGAATGTTGACTAAAGTCAATGATATTCTAAGATAAGGCTCTAAAATAGGCAAATGACCAGAATAACCAAATGAACGACCAGGGCACCAAACTACCAGTCCCAGCAAGTCATTTCTATAGGAAAGCTCTAATAGTGCAATGAATACGTAAATACGGAGATGACCGAAAGGGTCATCACAACATCCACTACTAAAAAGACTTTCATCCTCGAAAGTCAAGAAGAACAGAGTACCTGAAGGCTCAAACAATTGTGGATATTAAGCATGCAACTCACTCTCGGTCTCCCAAGTAGCCTCCTCGACCGGATAATCCCTCCACTAAATTTTCACTATCAAAATCTACCTATATCTCAATCTCCTGAAATATCTATCCAGAATAGCTACAGGCTCCTAAACAAAGGATAAACTCTCATCTAACTAGATTGAATCCCAACGCAATACATGAGACTCATCCAGGACATACCGATGCAACATCGGGACATGGAAAACTGGGTGAACGTCTGAAAACATCAGAGGAAAAGCTAACATGTAGGCAACACTACCAAACCTCAGGAGAATATCAAACGGCCCAATGAACCTGTAACACCCGATAAACGTATCCAGCTTTTAAACTCAGACTTGCAAAATTTTTTAGACTTCTAGGTACCATGGGTCAAGTCCATGAGTTATGGAAGGTTCCACGAGTCGTGAGTGTGACTCGTGATCCCAATCCTGCAGACCGACCTCAGCACTTACAACCATGAGTCACTTCCATGACTCTTAAAAGATTCTACGGGTCATACTGTTGACTCGTGGAAGCTGATAAGAGGTCAGTCAATTTCCCTGACTCTCACGACTAGGTCCTACGACTCGTGAAAGCTTCCACGAGTCATCCTGTTGAATTGTAGAAAACCTTCTGCAGGTTGAAATCTTTAGCAGTTTTCAACTAGTCGTGGAAAGGTTTACGAGTCGTAGACTCCACTCGTGGTCACTGAGGTTGACTATTTTTCCAGATTTCTTCTAATTAAATCCCAGGGGCTTTTTGGTCATTTCCCACTCTTTTGACTAATAAGTGAAGTCATTTTGACTACTTTTAGAAGAGTTTTCACCCATATTATCCTAAGTCTCTTCTAAGTTCCTCATTCTTCATGCAAAAGGGAAAAGTTCCTCTCAAGCTTCAAGTCTCCAAGCTCCAAGTCAAGCCTCCTATGCTTTTTCCATTAAAGTGTGTTATCTTCACCCAAGGTATGTGGGTCTTTAACAATGGGTTCCTTTCACCTTTTTGCCCAAAATCCCTAATTTTTATTGTGATTTATGAAGGTATGAATTTAGGGTTTTGACCTAAACATTGGGAAAAGTTTATGAAATCAGTTTCTATGTTTAAATTCATGGTTTCTTATTGATTATTCATGATTTGGTTATGATTCTCTTATTTGTTTTAAAATCCCAAGCATGAAAGTTAATTTCTAGCATGAATCCATGAAATTGCATGTTTTCAAGAGAAAGTTGGCATGATTAGATATCATGGCCTTTATGTACTTATGAAAGTGCATGCCTATTTCCTCAAGTATGAATTTAGAAAGAAAATCATGTTTTGAACTATGGCTATGCTAAGTTTATATATGTATGAATTGAATTTTATGGCATCAAATATGTCTTATTGCTTTTCAAATAGGTTTGACATCAGATATGTCACCAGTTATGAACAACTTTGGCATCAGATATGTCATTGGTTATGAAAAGCTGTGACATCAGATATGTCATCGGTATTATATGAGCTATATATATATATATATATATATATTTTGTGAGTAGTATTTAGCACCGTGTGTAACGGGGTGAGAGTACCCTTTGTCCCTGAACAACGTGCCCCTATAGGTATTAAGTCCCCTCTGTTGGGCATCAATATTTAGTGATCACGCCATAATAATGCCTTTATACCCTGGCAAGGTATATCGGGTCCTCTCGATAGGGCGGATACATCGAATTTCATGTAGCTCACATGGTCTATGTCGGTTAGAGAACCTCCTAGAAAAAATAGTTATGCTTTTAAAACTTGCATTTAACTCTTACTCAGATTTCAGACTTAGGGTTTATAATTACGTTTCAGTTTATGGTAAGTTTAGAGTCATTGCATTAGTTTTATCTTTGAAAGCATGATTTCAATTATTTAAGTATACTTAAAATGTTTATTTCAGATTTATGCATTGCTCCCATACTTAGTACATTCCATAGTACTAACACATATTGTGTTGCATCCTTTGATGATGCAGATTTAGATGTCCCTTCAGAGATACGTGGCTAGAGATCCTAGCCACTTTCAGTTAGCTTAAGTTAGTCCTCATAGTTCTAGGAATAGACTTTACTTTAGCTTTATGTTCCTGTTCTTTCGAGATTGTCAAGTTAGTTGGGGTATTGTCCCATTAACTCAATATGCTATTTGTGGAGGCTTTTAGACATAGATGTTATTGATGATATTTGGGTTGTATCCCCTATGTAGTACTCTATCTATGATATGTTTTCCTATTTTGTATTTCCTTATGATGCATCCGCTATGCTTTCCTTTATGTTGCTTGAGAATGTTATGATCAAGGGTTAGCTTGGGATCCTTGTGGTCCCGAGTCACGTGTTACATTTAGGGGTAACCTCGGGGTGTGACAAACTTGGTATCAGAGCCTCAGTTTCAAGGGTCCTAGGATGTCTGAGCCTCAGGTTCAAGGGTCTGAGCATCGAGTAGAGTCTTTTTCATGTGTGTGAAGCGCGCCACACATATGAGAGGGAAGATATGAGATGTATTAGGAAAACTTCACTTATTTCATGATCACATCGTGTGATAGAGCTTAACTTTAATGTCCCTCTAATCCTTATCTTATGCATTTCAGACAATGCCTCCTCGACGTGCTATGCATCCTCGAGTCGCTCGGAATGCTGCTCCTTAAGTTCTGATTCCTGATGTCACGATTAATGAGTTCAAAAATGACATCCACTTGTTAGCCCAGACTTTGGCCACTCAGGACAATCAGCTGGCTCCTGCCCCCGTTCATTCTAAAGGTGGGGTGGCAGCCCGAGTTCGTGACTTCATCCGTATGAACCCACCGGAGTTTTGGGGTTCGAGAGTGAATGAGGACCCGCTCAACTTTATTGATGAAGTGAAGAAGATCTTTGAAGTTATGCAAGTGGTTGGGATTGATTGAGTTGAGCTTGCATCCTATCAACTCAAGGATGTGTCACATATTTGGTTCACGCAATAGAAAGAGGCTAGGGTGAGGGATACGATCCCCATGACTTGGGAGTGTTTTGAGAGGGCCTTTCTTGATAGGTTCTTTCCCCGTGAGTTGAGGCAAGCGAAAGTGGAGGAATTTGTGAACTTGAGATAGGGTTTGATGTCGGTGCAAGAGTATAGTTTGAAGTTCACTTAGTTGTCTAGATATGCTTCCTCCATGGTAGCAGACCCGCATGATCAAATGAGCAAGTTCATATATGGTGTTTCTGATGTGGTGAAGAAGGAATGTAGGTCTGCTTTGTTGTTGAGTGATATGAACATTTTCCGACTCATGACTCATGCCCATCAGATTGAGGGTGACAAGCTTAGGGAGATGGCAAGGGAGAAAAAGAGGGTTCGATCCAAGGGGTCAGGTTTTGGTCATCACAGGTCTGGAGGTGGACATTGCTCTTCTTTCCAGAAGAAGTCATCAAGTCCCATTCATTCTTCTACCAGCACTCCTTCTCAGGCCTCTAGGCCCCGCCATGATTAATCCAGTAGAGGTGCAGGTTATTATCCTCATAGTGGTGATGCAAAGGGGTTTTCTTTCCCTGTTTGTACAAGGTGTGGGAAGAGTCACCCCGGTGAGTGTTTGGCTGGTAGGGAGGGTTGTTTTGGTTGTGGCCAGGTTGGTCACCATGTCAAGGATTACCCTTCGGCTAGGAGGGGACAGGGAGGTAGGACTCAACCTACCCGAGCAAGTTAAGGAGGTAGACTAGCCCAGCAGGGCACAACTTCTAGTTCTGGTGGTCAGCTCAAGAACCATCTCTATGCTATGTCCTACTTTCAGAATCATGAGAGTTCTCCCGATATGGTTACCGGTATGTTGAAAGTATTCTCTCTAGATGTGTATGTTTTATTGGACCCTGATACTTCCTTATCTTTTGTGACCCCTTATGTGGCTTGTAAGTTTGAGATTCGTCCTAAAATGCTTTAAGAACCTTTTCATGTTTCTACTCCTGTTGGTGAGTCAGTCCTAGTAGAAAGAGTCTATCAAAATTGCCCTATCTCAGTCCTTCATAGAGTCACTTCAGCGGATTTAGTAGAGTTGGAGATGACTGATTTTGATGTTATTCTTGGTATGGACTGGTTATATGTATGTTATGCCTTGGTTGATTGTCGTACTCGTGTTGTCAGTTTCATGTTTCCTAATGAACCAGTCCTAGAATGGCAAGGTAGTCTCTCTTATTCGAAAGGTCATTTCATATCTTATCTTAAGGCTAGGAAGATGATTTCTAAAGGCTATGTCTATCATATAGTTCGGGTTATGGACACGAAGTCTAAGACCTCAACTACTCAGGTTGTTCCTGTTGTGAACGAATTCCCAGAAGTGTTTCCCGATGATTTGCCCGGAGTCCCTCCCGAGTGGGAAATTGACTTTGGGATAGATCTTCTTCCTGATATGAATTCTATCTCTATTCCTTCCTATAGAATGTCCCCCACGGAACTCAAGGAGTTGAAAGATCAGTTGAAAGACTTGCTTGATAAAGGTTTAATCAGGCTCAGTATCTCTCCTTGAGGTGCCCCCCCAGTTTTGTTTGTTCAAATGAAGGATGGATATCTTAGGATGTGTATTGATTATCGCCAATTGAACAAGGTCACAATAAAGAACAAGTATCCCATTCCTCGAATTTATAAATTATTTGATCAACTTCAGGGTGCTTGTTTCTTCTAAAAAATTAACGTTAGGTCCGGTTATCACCAGCTTCAAGTTCGGGAATGTGATATCTCTAAGATAGCCTTCAGGACTTTGTATGGTCATTATGAATTTGTTGTGATGTCTTTTGGTCTAACGAATGCTTCTGCAGCTTTTATGGATTTGATGAACCATGTGTTCAAACAGTATTTGGATATGTTTGTGATTGTTTTCATTGATGATATCCTCATCTACTCTCAGAGTTAGGAGGAGCATGTGGATCACTTGAGGGTTGTACTGCAAACTCTCAAAGATAGACAGTTGTTTGCTAAGTTTAGCAAGTGTGAGTTTTGGATGCAGTCTGTTGCTTTTCTGGGTAATATTTGTGACTTAAGATGGTATTCAGGTTGATTCTCAAAAGATAGAGGGAGTAAAGAACTGGCATAGACCTACTTCTCTGTCTGAAATTAAGAGCTTTTTAGATTTGGTTGGTTAATACAAGAGGTTTGTGAAAGGTTTTTCTTCCATTGCTGCCTCTTTGACCCGATTGACTCAGAAAAAGGTGAAATTCCAGTGGTCCGACTTGTGTGAGAAAAACTTTTAGGAATTGAAGACTAGATTGACCACCACTCCTGTGTTAGCTCTACCCGCGGGCTTAGATTATTTCATCGTGTATTGTGATGCTTCTACGATTTGGTTGGGTTGTGTTTTGATGTAGCTTGGTAAGGTGATTGCTTATGCTTCTAGACAGCTTAAGACTCATGAGATGAACTATCCTACTCATGATCTTTAGTTAGCAGCCGTGGTCTTTGCTTTAAAGATTTGGAGACATTACTTGTAGGTGTGCATGTGGATGTTTTCACTGATAATAAGAGTCTTCAATATGTGTTCACTCAAAAGGAATTGAATTTGTGACAAAGGATATGACTTGACCTCCTTAGGATTATGATATGAGTGTGCTTTACCATTCGGGTAAAGCTAATGTTGTGGTGGATACTTTGAGTAGGTTGTCCATGGGAAGTGTAACTTCTATTGAAGATGGAAAGAAGGAATTGGTTAAAGAAGTTCATAGGCTTTCTCAGTTGGGATTTCGCCTTATAGACTCGACCGAAGATGGTGTGATCATGACAAATTGTGCCGAATCATCCTTGGTGGCTTAGGTTAAGGCAAAGCAAGACCAAGATCTCATTCTACTTCATATTGAGGGTGCAGTTCGTCAGCGAAGGGTTGAGGTTTTCTCCCAAGGGGGAGATGGTGTGCTTCATTATCAGGGTCGCTTGTGTGTGCCAGATGTTGATGGGTTGAGACAACAGATTTTGGTTGAGGCTCACAGTTCTAGATATCCATTTATCTGGGTGCCACTAAGATGTATCGTGCTCTACGAGAAGTCTTTTGCTGGAATGGTATGAAGAAGGACATAGCCGAGTTTGTGGCTAAATGTCCCAACTGTCTACAGGTAAAGGTGGAACATCAACGCCCAGGTGGCATGCTTTAAGATATTGACCTTCCCACTTGGAAATGGGAAGCAATCAATGTTGAATTTATTACGAGTTTGCCCCATACTCGAGGGCAACATGATTCCATTTGGGTAATTATTGACCAGATGACCAAGTCATCCCATTTCTTGGTTGTTAAGACTATGGATACAAAAGATGATTATGCCAGACTCTACATTCGGGAGATAGTCTAATTTCATGGTGTTCCTTTGTCTATCATTTCTGATAGAGGTCCTCAGTTTAAATCTCAGTTTTGGAAGTCATTTTAGAAAGGTCTTGGTACTAAGGTGAAGCTTAGCACAACTTTTCATCCTCAGATAGATGGCCAGGAAGAGCGTACTATTCAGACCTTGGAGGATATGTTGAGAGCTTGTGTGATAGATTTCAAAGGTAATTAGGATGATCACTTACCTCTTATTGAGTTTGCCTACAACAACAACTTACACTCTAGCATCCAGACTGCTCCATATGAGGCACTTTATAGCCGGAGGTGTAGATCTCCTATTTGTTGGTTCGAGGTTGGTGAGGAAGCCTTGATTGGACTAGATTCTGTGCATGAGACCATGGAGGAAGTTCAGCTTATTTGAGAGAGGTTGAAGACCGCTCAGAGTCGACAAAAATCTTATGCGGATGTGAGAAGAAGGGAGTTGGAATTTGAAGTTGATGATTGGGTTTTCCTTAAGGTTTCACCCATGAAGGGTGTGATGAGGTTTGACAAGAAAGGAAATCTTAGTACTCATTTTATAGGCCCTTATCAGATTTCGAGGAGAGTTGGTAGTGTTGCTTATGAGTTGGAGTTGCCAACGGAGTTGGAAACAGTTCATCCAGTTTTTCATGTTTCCGTACTGAAGAAGTGTGTTGGTCATCCGACCTTGATTTTTCGTTTGAAAGATGTGGGTGTAAAGGATAGTCTCACTTATGAGGAGGTTCTCGTGGAGATCCTTGATTGTCAGGTTTGGAAGTTGAGAAACAAAGAAGTCGCTTCGGTGAAAGTCCTTTGGAGGAATCAACTTGTAGAAGGTGCCACTTAGGAAGCGGAAGAGGCCATGAAGGCCAAATATCCTCAAATCTTTCCTTCTGACTTAGTTCCAACTTGAGGTAATAGTTTCCTCCTTAGTATGTCCCTATGATTCTACTCCACCGATTTCTCATATGATCCTAGCATGCATCCATGATTTATGAAGTTAGATTATCATGTTTTCAAGTTGAAAACTTCAGGTTTTATGTTTACTCCTTGATTTCCATGTTTTGATGTTTCCCCCTCAGTTTTCCTTGTTTAGTCTTCATTCGAGGATGAATAATCCCAAGGGAGAGATATTGTAACACCCCAGAAACATATCGAACTTTTAAACTCAGACTTGCAGAATATTTGGGACTTCCAGGGACTACGGGTCTAGTCTACGAGTCATGAAAGGTTCCACGAGTCATGGGAGTGACTCAAGATCTCAGTATTGACAACCACGAGTCACTTCCACGACTCATAGAAGTTTATACGGGTCATGTTGTTGACTCATAGAAGCTAATCAGAGGTCAGCCAATTTCCCCGACTTCCACGACTAGGTCCTACGACTCGTGAAAGGTTCCACGAGTCATCCTGTTGTACCATCGAAAACCTTCTGCAGGTTGAAATCTTGAGCAGTTTTCCACGATAGGAGTCCACGAGTCATGGAAAGGTCTATGAGTCGTAGACTCCACCGTGGTCACTACGGTTGACTATTTTTCCATCTTTCTTCTAATTGAATCACAGGGGATTTTTGGTCATTTCCCACCCTTTTAACTACTAAGTGAAGTCGTTTTGACTACTTTTAGAAGGGTTTTCACCCATATTATCCTTGGTCTCTTCAAAGTTCCTCATTCTTCATCCAAAAGGGAAAAGTTCCTCTCAAGCTTCAAGTCTCTAAGCTCCAAGTAAAGCCTCCTAAGACTTTTCCATTGAAGTGGGTTATCTTCACCCAAGGTATGCGGGTCTTTAACAATGAGTTCCTTTCACCCTTGTTCCCAAAATCCCCAATTCTTATTCTGATTTATAAAGGTATAAATTTAGGGTTTTGACCTAAAATTTGGGGAAAGTTTATGAAATCAGTTTCTATGTTTAAATTCATGGTTTCTTATTGATTATTCATGATTTGGTTATGATTCTCCTATTAGTTTAAAAAGCCCAAGAATGAAAGTTGATTTCTAGCATGAATCCATGATATTGCACATTTTCAAGAGAAAGTTGGCATGATTAGATATCATGGCCTTTATGTAGTTATGAAAATGCATGCCTATTTCCTCAAGTATGAATTTAGAAAGAAAAGCATGTTTTGAACTATGACTATGCTAAGTATATATATTTATGAATTGAATTGCATGGCATCAGATATGTCTTATTGCTTTTCAAACAGTTTTGACATCAGATCTGTCACCAGTTATGAACAGCTTTGGCATCAGATATCTTATTGGTTATGAACAATTTTGACATCAGATATGTCATCGGTATTATATGAGCTATATATATACTTTGGGAGTAGTATTTAGCACCGAGTTGGACGGGGTGAGAGTACCCTTAGTCCCATAACTATGTGCCCCTGTAGGTATTAAGTCCCCTCTATTGGGCATCAGTATTTAGTGATCACGCCACAGTAATGCCTTTATACCCTGGCAGGGTATATCGGGTCCTCTCGATGGGGCGGATACATCAAATTCCATGTATCTCACATGGTCTATGTCGATTAGATAATCTCCTACATAAAAAAATTATGCTTTTAAAACTTGCATTTGACTCTTACTCAGATTTCAGACTTATGGTTTATAATTATGTTTCAGTTTATGGTAAGTTTAGAGTCATTGCGTTAGTTTTATATTTAAAAGCATGATTTCAATTATTTAAGTATACTTAACATGTTTATTTCAGATTTATGCATTGCTCACATACTTAGTACATTCCATAGTACTAACGCATATTGCGTTGCATCCTTTGATGATGCAAATTTAGGTGTCACTTCACAGATACATGGCTAGAGATCCTGGCCATTTTCAGTCAGCTTGGGTGAGTCCTCATAGTTTGAGGAATAGACATTACTTTAGCTTTATGTTCCCGTTCTTTCGAGATTGTCGAGTTAGTTGGGGTATTATCCCATCAACTCAATATGCTAGTTATAGAGGCTTTCAGAAAGATATTATCAGATGATATTCGGGTTGCATCCCCTATTTAGTCCTATATCTATGATATGTTTTCCTGTTTTGGATTTCCTTATGATGATTCCGCTATTCTTTCCTTTACGTTGCTAGCTTACGATCCTTGTGGTCTCGAGTCTCGTATTACATCTAGGGGTAACCTCGGGGCATGATAGAACCTGGGACTAAGCTTTCCCCACTGACCAAATCTCATCACGCCCTTCACGGCAATACTCGAAGGAAAACCAAGTCACAAACTATATACTCTAAGGCACGAAGTCAACAATCGGCGTAGCTCTTATGCCTACTATGGGCTGGTCTGAGTCTATCCTGAATCAAATGAACTTGGTCTAAGTAGTCTCTATGCAAATCTGTACCCTGTGGTCTAGACTCTAAACCATCAAACTAACCAATCAGCGATCTGCAACGCCTACTGTGCAAGGCCTTGAAAGGTGCCATGCCGATGTTCGAATGAAAGCTATTATTATAAGAAAACTCGGCCAAAGGCACGAACTGATCCCATGAACCTCAAAAGTCAAGTACACAAGCCCGAAGCATGTCCTCCAGGACCTGAATAATCCTCTCTAATGGGCCATCTGTCTGAGGATGCAAAGCAGTACTAAGATGAACCTTTGTACCCAAATCCCACTGTATAGCTCTCCAGAACTGAGATATGAACTGAGTGTCATGGTCTGAAATGATAGAAAATGGGACCCCGTCAAACCGAACAACCCTTCGAATGTAAATCTGAGCTAACCTCTCAGCACCATAGGAAGTCTGAACCGGCAAGAAGTGGTTAGACTTAGTCATCCGATCCAGAGTAGCACAAATGGAATCAAAACCTTGAGAAGTATGAGGCAAACCAACCACGAAATCCATAGTATCATTTCCCACTTCCACTCAGGAATGAGAAGTCACTACATCAAACCACTCAATATGTGCTCGAACTTCACTTGCTGATAGTTCAAGCACTGAGATATAAACTCTGCTATGTCCCGCTTCATACCACTCCACCAATAAAGTTGTCTTAAATCTCTGTACATCTTCGCTATGCTTGGATGAATGGAGTATCTTGAACAATGAACCTCCCAAAGTATGAACTGAATCAAATCTCCAACCCTCAAAACACAAAGTCGACCACTAACCTCAGTATACCATCAGAACCCAAAGTAGCCTAGCTATCCTTACTGCGAACTACCTGATAACAAAGGTAACACAAACTCTGATCCTCAAATTGTCGGCTCTAAATCTGATCAACTAGAGTAGAGTGAACCTCAATACTGGTAAGAACCCTGCTAAGATCTGACAAGTTAAGCCTAACCAAATGGTTAGCAAACGAATGGATGTCCAAGGCCAATGGTCGCTCAGAAACGAAAAATAAAGTTATGCTGCCCATACTCACCGCCTTCTAACTCAAGGCATCCGCTACCATGTTTGCCTTTCCCAGATGGTATAGAATAGTGAAATCATAGTCCTTCAGCACTTCAATCCATTTCCTCTATCACGATTTAAGATCTCGCTGACTCATAATGTACTGAAGACTACAGTGATCGATGAATATCTCACAATGAACTCCATATAAGTAGTCAATACTAGAAATTGGGCCTATGGGAATTGACTTTCTAGTAACCATTTCCAAACAATTGCTATAACTATTCTAATACAATGGTCATAACCGTTGCTAGAAGATTTTGTACCTATTGACACGGCTTAGCCGTATGATAATTGCTCTTAATAAATTACTGTTGCCATAACTAGGTACATTGCAATGGTTTTATGAACTGTACCATTAACATCATATATGGGAATGGTTTGCTAAAATTTTACATGTATTGCAACAGTTCATCAATTCTCCATATTTCCCTCTACCATTTCCCTCAATAATTTTCATCACCCGCCAATACCATTTATTTTACTTTTATTTTTCTTAACTTTTTAGACCCATTGTAGAAACACACAGATATAAAAACACACATTTTAGCAACTACACTCTCTAAGCTCATCAAAACTCTCTCTAAGCTCATCCAAAGTCTCTCTTAACTTTCTCTTCACAAAATTACCGCCGCTGAAAATCTGAGCTAATGTTCACAGATTTACACTAATCTAAGCTCGTATTTCACTATTATGAGCTAAAATTTGCAAACCCCTCTCATCTCTTTGAGGGTTTGTGTGATTTCTGTTGGAGTTTTTGGTGATTTTAGTTGGGGTTTTTGTGATTTTAGCTACATCTCTCAGATCTATTGGTGTTTCTGCTTGTGACTGGAGCTGGACCTAGAGATTTTCAACAAGTTTGGTCTTTTAAGGTATTTTTGTTTAAGCTCTTTTGTGTTCTTTAAGTTTTGAGCTACGTGGTTGTTTCTCTTTAATCTCTATTTGTGAAATAGGCAAATTTTGTTGTTGCATGTTGTTAGGTTGCAACTGTGAGGGGAGTTTTGTTTGTTTGTTTTAGGGTTAGTGAAATGGTTAGATTTTTCTGTTGGATTTTTCTGGTAGTTGGTGCTTTGTGTTGTAATTATTTGTTGTTGTTTGGTCTGGTTAAATTATTGATTTTTTCTATTGCATGTATTGTTTAGTTGCTGCTGTATATTTGTGTTAATTTGTTGTTGTTGGGTATGGTATAATTGTGAGATTTTGTTATTGTATATAGCTATTAACATCTCATTTATTTTTGTTACTGATTTTTTCTAAGGTGTTGGTTTAGTTATTGTGTCATATCTTTTATGTATGCTACTGGTTTTGGCTAAGTTTTTGATTTACTTAGTGACTCATCTTTTTCATTTAAGATGCTAATTTTGGCAACAATATTTGTTTACTTAGTGTGTCATCTCTTTTATATACTTAGTGTGTCTACTTAAGTGTGAAATTTGTTATATTAAAGTGATGTTTCTTGTTAAGTTACTGGTTTTTGCTATGCTTTGCTCAGGACAAACTGAAAAATAAGTTTTTTATTAAAAAGGTATTGTTTGGTCCAGTATTCGCATGTTTGGTCGAGTATTCTTATATTTATTAAAAAGGAATTGTTTGGTCCAGTATTCTGATGTTTAAGTTGAACTGATCTTGATTTTTTTGGTAAAGTTAAATTAAATTTGAAATGATTCTGTTTGTTAACCCTAAATGAGTTATTGGTAAAGTAGTTGATGTGAGAATTATATCTGATTGTTAAACATGAAGTAATAGTAATAGTCCATAAAGTAGTAGTTATAGGTTTTATTGTTTTTAGTGTGTCATCTCTTTCATCTACTTAGTGTGTCTTCTTGAGTGTGAATTCTGTCATATTAAAGTGATGTCTCTTGTTAAGTAACTGGTTTTGGCTATATTCTTTGCTTAGCACAAATTGAAAAATGGGTTTTTATTAAAAAGTGATTGTTTGATCCAGCTTTTTCATGTTTGGTCTAATATACTCATGTTTATTGAAGGGATTGTTTGGTCTAGTATATATTCTCCTGTTTAAGTTTGAAATGATCTTTATATTTTTGATAAAGTTAAATTAAATTTGAAATAATTTCGTTTGTTGAACATAAATGAGTTATTGATAAAGTGGTTAATGTGTAAATCATATCTGAATGTTGTTGTATGAGTGTTAAGCATGTAGTAATAGTAATAGTAATAGTCCATCAAGTAGCCATTATAGCTTTCATTATTTTTTTAATTTGAATCTGCTTTTGCTTTCGATTGAACGGTGATAAAAGATCTTACTTTATGTATCCTATAAAAGACATGAATGGTTCTTACTTTTTGTTTTAGTAGTTAGTTGTATGTCTGAAAATATTGCCTAGTTATTAAACTGGCTTGTCTTTGGGTTATCGTAAAGTAATACTTTGAAGTGATTGTTATTGTTGTTGCGTTAAATCTTAAACTTTATAGTGTCCATGTGTTGTTTGAGATATGATTGTTCAGCTGGAATGCTCTGATGGATTGTTTAGTTGCAGAACATTATTGCCTTTTATGTTTGTTAGTTAATTTTTTTGATTTCTTGTGTCAAATAGATGTCAATGAGTAATTTAGATAGAAGTTGGATGAATCTAAGAAGAGGCAGTGATGAGTTCATTAATGGAGTGAAGAATTTTCTTGATAAGGCGTTTGAACAAGGTTCTAAAGGAAAAGATATATTATGCCCATGTAATGTTTACGAGAATCGTTATTGGCATTTTAGAAATATTTTGGAGGATCACTTGTTTGCAAAAGGATTTGTTGTAGTATATGACATGTGGATTTCTCACGGGGAAAGGGTAACCTCAAGTACACCACATCCAAGCAGTAATGATGAATCTTGTAACAATCATGATGATGTTAATGGACTGCTTCATGACACATTTAGAAATATAGAAGATGATGTAGGGCATGAAGAAAGGGTGAAAGAAGGACTATCTAAAGATGTAAAGAGGTTTTTTAGATTAGTTGAAGAGGGAATAAATGAGTTATATCGAGGATGTGAGAACTTTAGCAAGTTGAGTTTCGTGATTAGGTTATACTTGCTCAAAAGTCTGCATGGGTTGAGTAACGTAGCCTTTTCAGATCTACTAGACTTATTGAAAGAAGCATTTTCGTTTGCTCAACTGCCTGACTCTTTCAATAAGGCTAGAAAGATGATAAGAGATTTGGGTATCAGTTATGAAAAAATATATGCATTTCCTAACGATTACATGCTCTTTTAGAAAGACAAGGCAAAGGCCGATAATTGCTCTGTGTGTGGGTCATCTAGATGGTCAAATGTTACTCATGGATTGACTACTAGAAAATCTAAAAGACCAACCAAGGTTTTGAGATATTGTCCTTTGAACCCTAGGCTTCAAAGACTGTTCATGTGTTCTGAAATGGCTGCTGCAATGAGATGGCATGCTACTGAATGACCTAATGACGGGAATCTAAGACACCCTACTGATGGAGAAGCTTGGAAGGATTTTGACGCTTTTCATCCAACCTTCTCGAGTGATCCTTGAATTGTCAGATTGGGTCTTTCAAGTGATGGGTTCAATCCATTTTGGACTATGAGCTTTCCCATAGCACATGGCCTGTTACGCTTATGAATTACAATATGTCACCGTAGATTTGAATGAAGCCGGAGTACATAATGTTGTCAATGATCATTCCAGGTCCATCCTCTCCAGGAAATGATATTGTGGTTTACCTACAACCATTAATTGATGAGTTGAATGAGCTATGGGAAGTTGGGGTAGAAATATATGATGCTCATAAAAACCAAACTTTTCAAATGTGTGCAGCCTTGTTATGGACAGTTAGTGATTTTTCAGAGCTAGCAATGCTGTCCGGATGGAGAAGAAAAAGGGAAATTGGCATGTCCAACTTGTAACTATAGCACATTCTCTCAATATATTAAGCATAGTCGTAAGATGTATTACTTGGGTCATCGGGCATTTTTGCCTCCTGATCATCCATATCGAAGAGACAAGAAATCATTTAATGGTGTGGAGGATTATAGATCTTACCCTACACCGTTGTCAGGCACATAAGTTGTTGAAAAGATACAGTATTTTAACAATGTTTTTGGAAAGGGCCAAAACAAAAGGCGTCAAACTACTGAGGGCCCATGGAAGAAAAGATCCATCTTCTTTCAGTTACCATAATGGCGTACAAATAAGTTGAGGCACAATCTAGATGTGATGCATATTGAGAAAAACTTTTTTGATACTTTACTTGTGACTTTACTTGAGGTATTAGGAATGTCAAAGGATCACATTATTTCTCGGTATGACTTGCAATTAATAGGGATAAAGAAGGAGTTGCATCCAGTAAAAGATAACACAAATGGCAAAGTATAATTAACTAAATCTTGTTTTTCCAAGAAACCAGAAGAAAAAGTGTTCTGTACAGTGTTTAAAAATGCCAAATTACCAAAAGGGTGTGCCTCAAACATATCAAACTGTGTTGACGTGGAACAAATGAAGATATCAGGATATAAGAGCCATGATGCTCATATTATGATGCACTACTTACTGCAGATTGCAGTTTGTAAATCATTCCCTAATAATGTTGCAGTCATGTTGATTAGGTTGGGAAACTTTTTTAAAGCCATATGCAGTAAGGTAATAAAGTGGGCAGATCTAGAGGGATTGCAAGCTGAAATCAAAGAAATTGAATGTGAGCTTGAAACGATATTTCCTCCAACCTTTTTTTGATATAATAGAACATTTGCCTATCAATTTGGTTGATGAAATTAAGTTGGAGGGTCCAAATAATCTTCGTTATATGTATCCAAAGAAGACAGAATTGGGTGAATTGAAGGACCTTGTTTGTAATATGTATAATTCAGAAGCTTCAATAGTAGAGGGGTTTATTGCCCAAGAGTGCTTGACCTTTTATTCGAGATACTTACATGATGGAGTGAAAACAAGATTCAGCAGGTACCAAACTGAGGATGACGAGGATGCTGAACAAGAAGACCCAGATGATGTACCAACTGTATTCCTGAAGCTAGGTCATCCAATTGGAAAAGAGAAGAAAACAAAAGGAAAGCATTTCAACATGAATCAGTAATTATCTTCTGAAGCACATCGATATATACTATTCAATACCGAACATGAACAAGTCGAGGATTTTATCAAGTAAGTCTTTATATTTTAAACTTTATTTATTTTATTACTATTAATGTACTGTAAACTTCAGTTATAAATGCTTAATGGTGGTATATGAAATATTCATTGCAGGGAACATAAAGTTATAATTGACAGTACTGTTAGATATAAATACATGGACAAGAGGAAGGATTCACAGTAAAGAATTCGACAATTGGTTCAAAGAGAAAATTGATAGAGTTGAAGTGCCTAAGCAGTTAAAGTGGCTAGCTAAATGGCCTAATAGGGTGGAAACTAGAAGCTATACTGCCTATTTCATTAATGGGTATCGGTTTCACACATTAAAATGGGATTCCACACGAAAGTCTCAAAACACTGGAGTGTTTTTGGCTTCAACAACTGATAGTTTTGCTAGAGCCCGGGATCAGAATCCAATTGATGGAGAGGTTATCTATTATGGTGATATTCAAGATATTATCGACCTTGATTATTATGGTCATTTTAGTGTTGTACTATTTAGATGTGCTTGGTATCATAATGAAAAAGATGAATTCGGGTTGACCCGTGTGTACTTTAACAGATTACATAGTACATATGACCCTTTTGTGTTAGCATCTCAAGTGCATCAAGTGTTTTATATGGAGGATCCAATTGAGAAGGACATTTATTATGCAAGGAATAAAGTCCCTATTGATTTGTATGACTTGGAGGAAGAAAATTATCCGAACATAGGAGAGACATTTTGGAGGGAGCCTACTGAAGACATTGGTCCCTCGAACACATCACCCGATATTGACATTAGATGGGCAAGAGAAGATATCCCCGTTGATGTTGTTGATATGCCACCTGCTGCACAACTTTTAAAAGATACGGCTATGGAAACATCGGAAGAGGAGGATGATTATGATGATGCTGATTGGGATTGGATGGAGGCAGATGATTAAATAAGAAACTTCAGAAATTCTCTAGCAAGTTAAAACATTTGCCTAAATGCTAGCTACCTAGTAAACTTGTTTAACTATAATATTTTGGTCTACTGTAATAGACACTTTTGTTTATTTTGTTGGCTCATTGATTGTAGATTAGGACCTTGTTTCTTGTAGACTTTTGCTGTTAGCATCAACCTAATGTTCCTTAATAATCCTATTTGTTTAAGTTTAAATTTTGATCATGATTTTTGTTGTTTTGATTGAGTGATAAAGGGCTTTTGACAGCAATAATTTGGTTATGTTTCTTATTTATATCCTCATTTTGTGTTGATCAGTTTGCTTCAATTTTACAGGAGATTTAATATCTAATTTAGTGAATAGTTGAAGGGATAGGAGAATTGTCTTCAATCCTGACTGAGTAGAGTTGTAGAAAGGTTTGACACTACTACTTGTTTGTTTTCTCTGTATGAAAAATAAAATACTCTACTGTTTGTATTGAACGATCTATTTCCTGAACTAGAGTAGCCATGTTCTTGATGAAGTTGTTTCAAAATTATGTATTTGGTGCCTGCTTTTCTCCGCTACTCTATTAGTAGTATCTAGAATAACTGATATTTAAGCCCTTTGTAAGGTAATGTGATGCTTACGTATAGTTTTTTTTAGCTAGATTCAACAATTATGATTCCAAAGAAAAACAAAAATGGGAAGTCAAAGAAGTACATAGCGGCAGGAAGTTTATCTATGGCATGCAAACGACTTTCATCATTGAGAACAAAACCGACTGCTGAACATATTCTGTATCAAAACTCTTTTGTTGATCTGGTAGCACAAGCTATGCAGGAACTACTTCCTCAAAAGTATCCTCGAAAGATTGTGAGTTTAAAAGTACAATCTATACAAGAAAAAGTGCCTTAGAAGTCTGCGAGTCTGAAAGCACAGGATATACAAGAACAAGTGCCTCGAAAGTCTCCTCGAAAGTTTGCAAGTCTGAAAGCATAAGTTATACAAGAAGAAGTGCCTCGAATGTCTCCTCGAATGTCTGAAAGTCCGTTAACACAAGGTATAAAGAAACCAATGCAACAAAATTCTCAGAATTCTACTACTGCAAAAGCATAAGTTGGGAAGGAACCAATTCCACAAGTGTGTCACGACCCGATTTCTCGGTCATGATGGCACCTACAACCCTCTGGTAGGCGAACCAATCCCCGTAGCCCAGAACGGTTAGTAATGGGCTACTTTCTAACAGTTTAAGCGGATGAACAAATAAATAAGCAGAACATTCGATACATAAGAGGAAGCAAGGGCATAAGGGAAAGTGAATGGATACAAGAGAGATATAAGCAAAATGGAATCTAAACCAACCCAAAAGACATGGTATCATAGCGTAAAAGAGGCGAGCTATATCAGGAGTACAAAGGTCCAAAAGTAATATATACATAATATCTCCGAGACTATAAGAGTACAAAATACATCAAGGGTAAACTAAAGTCAAGCTATGAATGCCAAGAGCTCAACCTCAGCCTGGATGATCCAAAAACAGTACCCCGCACGAGTCTCTAGCGCTATAAAGGCAATAGCCCACACTAGGATCTGCACTATAAAATGCAGAGGGTAAGGTGAGCAACAAATGCGAAGCATAAGGTACCCAGTAGGTATCATAGGCCGAGTGGGCATATAAAAGGTAAAAGAGCAATAACAGATAGAATAGAATTAAATAGTCACAGAAATCAATGAAAAGGTACACAAGAACAGGCCTAGAGGGAAGACAACAGAAAGCAACAAACAAGGCTAGAAAGCAGAATATATATACACAACAGGCACAGGTGAAAGTAAGAAAGACGCACCTGGGATCCTCGCAAAAATAGTGTATATAAGCATAAGTTCTAAAAATGGATGGCATACTGGTAACCTCAAGTATAAGGAATCGGAAAGAAGAATAAAGGTAGACATACGCGAAGAACAGGAATTAATAACCAGCCAAGACATACCAATCTCGAATCCAGAAGTAACAGCATAGCGGAGTCCAACTCCACACTTACAATTGTAATAGAGGAAAGTTCCAAAATAAAATAACGAGAGTCTACCTATAGTCCCCCGGCCACCCATACGACCGAGGGATACAATCAAGTGAAAACAAATCCTCTGGCATCCCATACTACCAGAGCGTACAATCAACAAATAGCAAACAAGGGTGGAATCTCAAACAATGAGTGATATGCTGCATGATAACCTCAGGGTGAAATAGAACCTCTATATGTACCTGCTCCTGTGCCGATCGGACCTAGTAGGCAGGTTCCATGAAAGGATACTGCCCGTATTCCTCTACTCCACCATATACCCTTCCCCCGGCATAAGAAGCCCAAAGCATTAGGCCCGGAGCGGCAAGTTCCATGGAGGTCTCGGACCCCATACTATAACTCAGAATCAAAATGTGTCCTACGTAATCGAGTCTGGATTCAAGCCAGTGGTTATGTCTTAAATATGCATGCGTAGACCCTGTCTAGGACTAAAGCGGTGAAAATATGTATCCAAAACCCCTCCAAGAGTGCCCGGGCATAACCGAGTCTAAAAAAGTAGTAAAATATCTCAGATGCTCGACCTGGCTGAGCCTAAAGTCATTTCAAATCAGTTAGAAAACTCAGCTAGCACTCCAACCCGGTCGAGTCTCCCAATAGTAGAAAAATCATGATAAAACCATATTTTAACCTTCTTTTTCCCCAAAAAGATTCACGTATCAAGTCAAATCATTTCCAAATCCAATTTCATCGAATTCAGACTCCCGGGGCCATGCGAGTTTAAGAAAAATAGTCCCAGTAGGCTCGAAGCCAAAACCATAGTAAGATATGGGGAAATCTCTTTATATGTATGGAAATGATATGATCAACACACAATAGCCGCCAAGCATCTCATAATAACCTATCCGCCATGCACATGCTTCCGAAGCTACTCAACAAGCATAACCAGTCTAAAACTATAATTCTAAGTCCGAGACTCATGGAAATTCCCAATGATCCCACCGTCTATATTCTAGACTCAACAAGGCCTCACAGGACCACAAGGGTAATAATATCAAGTAACACAAGTACTACACACAACGAAGGAAAGAAATAGGAAGAAAATCATGGAAAAGCGGTCAAGGTCTGTGGCACCACTCTAATAACCCAACCCAAGGATGCCAACTAATACAATTTCACCCAATATATGCTAAGTCTAGGAGTTTAGACCGTAACCTACCTGTCGTCCGATGATAAGCTGCAGGAACGATGGTATCTAGGGTCGAGCTACTCCGAGAAGCTCCAAACGAGAATCAAACTATCAAATTCATGAATAAAACATTAAGACGAGTCTAACGATACCCATATTGCTACAATTATAGCCGGGTCGAAATCCAGGTCAAAAGCGGGCCCGCGTGGCACACACCCAAAACTAAAAATGAAAAGAACCACGATGACCCCAACGATGCCAAGAATGCATGCTCCAAAATCGAGCACAAATGGCCAAGAGAAGATGCCAAAACTCCCCGCTCAACTTGGGGTTTAAAGATGGAATTTAAAAACTAAAAATAAGAAATTTGGCGGAATTCGCTTACCAAAATGATGGAATTTCAGCCAAGACGAGCAATTCTTCGTACCCATGAACATGCAAGAGTTATAGGGGCAGAATTCACAAGGAAATTTCAAGCTTTAGAAAGTAGAAACAATGGAAGAATTAAGAAAAACCAAGGAGGAAGAAGCTTACAAAAAGACGAGGGACCACGAAAAATCCACGAACAATAGACTTCCCAAGGCTTTGAACTGAGTTAGAGTAAAATGGTGGAGAGATATTTAAGTTTTAGAGTGAGAAAGGTGTGGAGAAATGGCTGGAAAAACGAACATCTAGCTATATATAGATGCTCAAAAATTTCCAGCGCGCTCGCGCTGCCTAGGCACTGTTGGCGCTGAAGGCTGGCCTGCAACTATTTTTCTGCAATGTTTTGAAAACTCTACGGGGTATTCCGTGCTCAATCGGAAACCGATATTCAAAAACCAATAATGCTAATAGAGTTGAAACAACATTCGGACTCAACATAATTGACAAAACTTCCATACAAGGTCGTTTTGGAGAAATGTTGACCTAAGTCAACACTAACAAAAAAGAACTCAAAGGCTCAAAATGAGTCCAGCCCACCCGAAACCTGAACCAACCATTTTCCTAGCCAAAACTCAACATTACGAAGCTGATGGAATTGTCTGATTTCGAATCCAGCACTCCGATAATCGAAAGTCACCTAAAGTTACACATTCAACTCCAAATGGCCTGAAAACTGAGAAAACAACACAAAACCCACACCAAAATTTTTCAGGCCTTAACTAAAGGTCCAACTAGGCCAAACTCATCGCTTCGGAGCTAATAGAACTGTCAGAATTCAATTCCGAGTACGTTAGCTAAGAATGTTGAATAAAGTCAACGATATTCTATGTTTAAGATCTAAAACTGGCAAACAGCCAAAACGACCAAACGATTGACCGGGGCACTGAACTACCGGCCCCAGAAAGCCATAAATCACTTGGTGCCGCTAAAGGAAGGCTCTAATTATGCAATAAATGCATAAACGCAAAGATGACTAGAAGGGTCATCACAACCTCCACTACTAAAAAGGCTTTCGTCCTTGAATGTCAAGAAAAATGGAGTACCTAAGGGCTTGAACAACTATAGATACTTAGCAAGCAACTCACTCTCGGTCACCCAAGTAGCCTCCTCAACCGGACGATGCTTCCATTGAATTTTCACAACCGAAATCTCCCTAGATCTCAAACTCTTGATATCTCTATCTAGAATAGCTATCGGATCCTCAACAAATGATAAGTTCTCATCTAATTTAACCAAATCCCAATGCAATACGTGAGACTTATTTGGCACATAATTGTGCAACATGGAGACATGAAAAACTAGATGGAAAGCTGAAAACATCGAACGCAAAGACAACATATAGGAAACACTACCAATCCTTTGTAGAATCTCAAACAGCCTAATAAACCTGGGGCTAAGCTTGCCCCGCCAACCAAATCTCACCACGCCCTTCATGGGCGATACTCGAAGGAAGACAAAGTCACGAACATTGAACTCTAAGGCACAAAGTCTACGATTAGCGTAGCTTTTTTGCCTACTCTGGGCCACTCTAAGCCTATCCTAAATCAAACAAACTTGGTCCACAAAATCTCTAAGCAAATTTGTACTCTACGGTCTGGACTTTAACCCATCAAACCAACCAATCAGAGATCTGTAATGCCTAACATACATAGCCTCAAATGGTGCCATGTTAATACTCGAATGGAAACTGTTATTATATGCAAACTCGGCCAATGGCACAAACTGATCCCATGAACCTCCAAAGTCAAGAAAACAGGCTCCAAGCATGTCCTCCAGGACCTGAATGGTCCTCTCAGACTGGCCATCTGTCTAAGGGTGAAAAGTAGTACTAAGATGAACCTCTGTACTCAAATCTCATTGAATAGCCCTCCAGAACTTAGATGTGAACAGAGTGCTGCGGTCTGAAATGATAGAAGGTGGGACCCTGTGCAACCAAACAATCACACAAAGGTAGATCTGAGCTAACCTGTCTGCACCATAAGAAGTCTGAACCGGCAAGAAATGTGCTGACTTAGTCAGCCTATCAACAATCACCCATATGGAATTAAATCCATGAGAAGTATGAGGAAAACCAATAACAAAGTCCATAGTAATACCTTCCCACATCCACTCAGGAATGGGAAGTCGCTGCATCAAACCACCTGGTCTTATGTGCTCGAACTTAACCTGCTGACAGTTCAAGCACCGAGATACAAACTCTGCCACATCCCGCTTCAGACCATTCCACCAGTAGAACTGCCTCAAGTGTCTATACATCTTTGCGGCGCCCAGATGAATGGAATTTCTGGAATAATGGGCCTCACATAGTATAAACTAAATCAAGTCACCAACCCTCGGAACACAAAGTCGACCATCGAATCTAAGAATACCATCAAAACCCAAAGTATCCTGGCTGGCCTCACCCCGAACTACCTCATCAAAAAGGTCACACAAACACTGATCCTCAAACTATCAGATCTGAATCTGATCAACTAGAGTAGAGCGAACCTCATTACTGGCAAGAACTCTGCTGGGATCCGATAAGTCAAGCCTCACCAAATGGTTAACCAAGGACTGGATACCAAGGCCAATGGACGCTCAGAAACTTAAAGTGAAGCTAGACTGCCCATACTCACCGCCTTCCAACTCAAGGCATCATCTACCATATTTTCCTTGCCCGGATGATATAAAATAGTGAAATCATAGTCCTTCACTAACTCAATCCATCTCCTCTACCTCAAGTTCAGCTCGCAATGACTCGTAATTTACTGAAAACTATGATGGTCGGTGAATATCTCACAATGAACTCAATATACATAGTGCCTCAAGAACTTGAGCATGAAAACTACCGCTGCCAACTCCAAGTCATGAGTGGGGTAGTTGTGCTCGTGAAACTTTAGCAGCCTCAATGCATATGCTATCACTCGACCCTATTTCATCAACACACAACCAAGACCGACCCCTGAACCATCATAATACACAGAGAAACTCTGACCCTCAACCAGTAAAGTCAAAATTGGAGCTGAAGTCAATAAGGACTTAGGACTCTGGAAGATATCCTCACACTGATCAGACCACTGAAATGGAGCATCCTTCCTAGTCAGCATCGTCAAGGGTGCTGCTATGGACGAAAATCCCTCAACAAACCATCTGTAGTATGCGGCTAACCCAACAAAGCTACGAACCTCAGTAGGAGTAGTAGGTCTAGTCCAATAACGAATCGCAGAAATCTTACTCTGATCAACTCTAATCCCATCCTTAGACACCACGTGCCCTAGGAATGCAACTGACTCAAGCCAAAACTCACACTTTGAGAACTTGGCATAAAGCCGATGATCTCTCAAAGTCTTAAGTATAGTCCTTAAATGATGCTCATGCTCATCCCTACTCCTCGAGTATATCAGAATGTCATAAATGAAGACTCACGAACATATCCAAGTACGGGATAAGCACCCTATGTATCAAATCCATAAAGGCTGCAGGGGTATTAGTCAACCCAAAAGACATCACTAGGAACTCATAGTGTCCATAACGTGTCCTGAATGTTGTCTTAGGGATGTCATCCACCATAATCCTCAACTAATTCTAGTCAGACCTCAAATCAATCTTCGAAAACATGGTGGAACCCTGAAGCTGATCAAATAGGTCATCAATCTTGGGCATCAGATACTTATTCTTCACTGTCACCTTATTTAATTTGCGATAGTCAATACACATCCGCATCGACCCATCCGTTTTCTTCACAAAGAGAACAGGAGCACCCCAAGGAGACACACTCGGTCTAATGAACCCCTTAGCTAACAAATCCTGGAGCTGCTTCTTAAGCTCTCTCAACTCAGCATGATCCATACGGTAGGGAGGGATAGAAATGGGCCTGGTGCCTGGCTCTAACTCAATGGCAAAATAAACATCTCTCTCAGATGGAAGGTCTGGCAGGTCGATAGGAAACACATCTAGGAAGTCTCTAAACATAGGAGCAGACTCAGAAGATGTAGGGTCAGCACTAGCATCTTGGACATATGCTAGATAACCTAAACACCCACAAGAAATAAACTTTCTAGCTCGAAGAAAAGAGATGATCCTAGATGGTGCATGGATAACAGAACCCTGCCACATGACCTGGGATACACCAGCCATGACTATGGTAATGGTGTTGGCATAACAATCAAAAATCACATGGTGAGGAGATAACCAATCTGTGCCCAGTATAACATCAAAGTCTAACATATCAAGTATCATCAAATCAGCCCAAGTCTCCAAATCAAGAACATATATCACACAGGATCTCACAATCTGATCCACTACTAAAGAATCTCCTACTGGGGTCGAAACAAAAATATCAACAGATAATGGCTGACTAGCCAACCCCAAACAAGGCAGAAAGTAGGCAGATATATATGAATAAGTGTTTCCAGGATCAAACAAAGCATAAGCTGGCTGATGAAATACAAAAATCATATATGTGATCACGACATCCAAGGCCTCTGCCTCCATCCTCCAAGGGACTGCATAGAACTGTTGACGACCTCTACTTGCCCGATCGCCATCCCTCCCACCTGCTCTGCCACGCGGAGCACCACCTCTAGCTTGACAACCAACCCCTCTAACCGGAGGCTGAACTGCTCGTAACGTCTCAGCCAGCTGAACTGTGCCCTGCTGAGGGCACTCTCTAGCAAAGTGACCAACCACACCATAAGTGTAACAAGCCCCTGATGACCTACTCAGTCGGGATGAACCAACAATAATCCAAATGGCCACCATGACCTGATGCCCCAGAAGCTATACCCCTCGAAGACTAACCGTTGTAGCCCTGATGGCTGCTCTGACCCTACTCGGAGTGAAGCCTGAACTGTTTAACTAGACTGATGCTGGTGTTGTTGTGGCTGATAACCTCGGCCCTACTGGCCTGAAACTCTACCCCCATGGCTAGAACCGCTGTAGCCACCCTGATAAAGAGGTCTCTTATCTCTGCCCCCTTGATCAGGTCACTATAAGTCCTCCATAGTACGAGCATAGTCAGTGATAGTACGAGCATAGTCAGTGATAGCCTGAAATGACCGACCACTGTCAACTAATATCTCTGCTGGCTGTCTAATATGTATCCTTAAACCCCATACAAACCTGCAAATCCTTTCTTCCTTGGTAGGAATGATCATAGCTCCAAATGGCGTTAACTGATGGAAACGAGTCTCATACTCTGAGACAGTCATACAATCCTGCATAAGCCGAGTAAACTGCTCCCTGCGATGCTTACGATCACTTTGAGGTAGGAACTTGGCCATAAAGACCTCATAGAACTCAGACCAGGTCAAGAGAGGTAATGTCGAAGGCCTGCAAGCAACCCGTGCCCTCCACTATAACTTTGCTCGGCCCTCCAGCTGATATGAAGTATTACCAACCCCGTGAGTCTCCAATAAGCCTAAATGATGCAACATCTCCTCACAGGCTGTGATAAAGTCATGTGGGTCCTGACCCTGTGTACCAGCAAACCTCGGTGGTGCCAATCTCATAAACTTACCCAAGGCCTTCTGCTCCTCATCTGTCGTAGTAGGGCGAGGAGCAAGAGGGTGGGCCACCGAATGGACTGGAACAACCTCAGCATGGGGAGCCGCAGTAGAAGGGTACGCTCCTGAACTCGAAACACCCAGGGCTGCCCCCTGGGGGATGTTTGGGTTGTCTACCCAAAAGTTGAACAAGTAAACCCCAAATATCTGAAGACTGAGCTGGGGATGAAACGGGCACAGAAACTGATGTTGGACCTGGTACTGGAGATGGTGGTACCTGGGCTTCCCCCGAGTCCACATGTTGCTGCTCTGGAGCTAACTCTGGCTCGTAGTCATACTCTGGCTCTACCCTAACTCTAGCAGCTCTAGCAGGCACCGCTACTCTGGGGCATCCACGACCCCTATCTCTACCCTTGCGACCACCTGGACCCCTAGCTGGAGTTGGAGGTGCAGGGGCAAGAGGCTCTCCTCCACTAGAAGCTGAAGATTTCGTACGAACTATCAGCGGAAGAGTGAACTAGAATAAGTGAGATTTCTAAAAACTTTCAAGGATACTATGCACGAAAGAGAAATAAGAAAGGTTTATTTCTTACTAAGATCTCAGTATAGACTCCCGAAGATTGAGTACGGACGTCTCCACCCTAATCTGTAGGACTCTACTAGACATTGGCTCCTATACCGATGACACCGGTGAACCTAGAGCCTTGATACCAAGCTATGATGACCCAATTTCTCGGTCATGATGGCACCTTCAATGCCTCATTAGGCGAACCAATTCACATAGCCTAGAATGGTTAGTAATGGGCTACTTTTGAATAGTTTAAGCGGAAGAAAAAATAAATAAGCAGAAGATTAGATACATAAACGGAAGCAAGGGCATAAAGTAAAGAGAATAGATACAAGAGAGATATAAACAAAGAAGAATCTAAACCAACCCAAAAGACATGGTATCATAGCGTATAAAATCCAAGCTACATCAAGAGTACAAAGGTTCAAAAGTAACATCAGTAACATATACATGATGTCTCCGAAATTATAAGAGTACAAAATACATCAAGGGTAAACTAAAGTCAAGATCTGAACGCCAAGAGCTCACCCTCATCCTGGATAAACTAAAAAGATGGCCCACACAAGTATCTGCACCAGAAGATACAGACGGTAGGGTGAGCACCAAATATGAAGCATAAGGTACCTAGTAGGTATCATACGCCGACTGGGCACAGATAAGGTAAAAGAGTAATAGCAGACATAATAGAAGTAAATAGTCACATAAATCAATGAAAAGGTACACAAGAACTAGCTTAGAGGGAAGACAACATAAAGCAACAAACAAGGCTAGCAAGAAGAATATATACACACAATAGGCACAGGTGAAAGTAAGAACGACGAACCTGGGATCCTCGCAAAAATAGTATATATAAGAATAAGTTCTAAAAATAGACGGTATACTGGTAACCTCAAGTGTAAGGAGTGGGAGACATGAATAAAGGTATACATGCACAGAGAATAGGAATTAATAATCAGCTAACACATACCAATCTCGAATCCAGAAGTAATAGCCTAGCGGAGTCCAACTCCACACTTATAACCATAATAGAGGACAGTTCCAAAATAAAATAATAAGAGTCTACCTACAGTCCCCCGGCCGCCCATACAACTGAGAAACACAATCAAGTGAAAATAAACCCTCCAGAATCCCATACTACCGGAACTTACAATCAACAAATAGCAAACAAGGGTGGAATCTAAAACAATGAATCATATGATGCATGATAACCTCAGGGTGAAATAGAACCTCTGTATGTACCTCCTCCGGTGCCGATCGGGCCCAGCAGGTAGGTTCCATGGAAGGAAACAACCCATATACCTATACTCCACCATATACTCTTCCCCCTAGCATACGCAGCCCAGAGCGGCAAGGTCCATGGAGGTCCCAGACACCATCCTATAACTCATAATCAAAATGTGTCCTCTGAAATTGAGTCAGAGTTCAAGCTAGGGGCACAGTCTCAAATATACAAGATTAGTCCTTGTCTAGGACTAAAGTGGTGAAAAGATGCCTGAAAAATCCCTCCAAGGGAGCCCAGACATAACCGGGTCTAAAACAGTAGTCAAATATCTCAGATACTCGACTCGGCAGAGCCTAAAGTCATTTCAAATTAGTGAGAAAACTCAGCCAGCACTCCGACCCGGTCGATTCTAGAAATAATTGCAAAATCATGATAAAACCATATTTTAACCTTCTTTTACCCCAAGAAGATCCACGTATCAAGTCAAATCATTTCCAAATCTAATTTCATCGAAAATGGGCTCCTAGGGCCATGCAAGTTTAAGAAAAATAGTCCCAGTAGGCCCGAAGCCAAAATCATAGTAAAATGTGGGAAAATATCTTTATATGCATGGAAATGATATGATCAACACACTATAGCCTCCCAACAGCTCATAACAACCTATAGGCCCTGAACAGGCTTCCGAAGCTACTCAGCAATCATAACCAGCCTAGAAGGATAATTCTAAGTCTGGGACTCGTGGACATTCCCAATGATCCCACCATCTATGTTCCAGAGTCAACAAGTCCTCACAGGAAGACAAGGGTAGTAATATCAAGTAACAAGGGTACTACACATAATGGAGGAAAGAAATGGGATGGATCATGGAAAAGAGGTCAAGGTATGTGGTACCAACCTAATAACCGAACCCAAGGATGCCAACTAGTACAACTTTACCCGATATATGCTAAGTCTAGGAGTTTAGATCGTAACCTATTTGTCATCTGACAAAAATATACGGGAATGACGATATCTGGGGTCGAGTTTCTCCGAGAAGCTCCGAATGAGAATCAAACTATCAAATTCATGAATAAAACATTAAGAAGAGTCTAACAATACCTGTATTGCTACAATTATAGCTGGGTTGAAATCCGTGTCAAAAGGAGGCCTGTGTGGCCCACACCCAAAACTAAAAACAAAAAGAACCACGATGACCCCAAAGAGCCCAAGAAGGCATGCTGCAAATTTGAACACAAAAGGAGAAGAGAGGACGCCAAAAAAGCCCGCTCAACTTGGGGTTTAAAGATGGAATTTAAGAACTAAATATCGGAAATTTGGCGGGAATTGCATACCAAAACGACAGAATTTAAGCCAAGACGAGTAATTTTTCGTACCCACAAACATGAAAGAGCTATAGGGTCAGAATCCACAAGAAAATTTCAACCTTTAGAAAGTAGCAATAATGGAGGTATTAAGAAAAACTGAGGAAGAAGCTTACCAAAAGACGAGGGATCATGGAAAATCCACGAACAATTGACTTCCCAAGGCTTAGAATTGATGTAGAGCAAAATGGTTGAGAGATATTTGAGTTTTAGAGTGAGAAAGGTGTGGAGAAATGGCTAGCAAAATGAACATCCAGCTATATATAGCTACTGGAAAATGGCCAGCGCCATCGGCGCTGAAGGCCTGCCACAGGCAAGCGCTATCGTGCTTCATAGGCGCTGTTGGCGCTGAAGGTTGGCCTGCAACTATTTTTCTACAATGTTTTGAAAACTCCATGGGGTATTCTGGGCACAATCAGAAATCGATATTAAAAAATCAATAATGGAAATAGTATGGAAACGACGTTCCAGACTAAAAGGAATTGACGAAACTTTCATACGAGGTCATTTCAGAGAAATGTTGACCCAAGTCAACACTAATGAAAAGGAACTCAAAGGCTCGAAATGAGTCCAGCCCACCCACAACCTGAACAAACCACCTTCCTAGCCTAAACTTAACATTCTGGAACTGATGGAATTGTCGGATTTCAAATCTGACACTCCGATCATTGAAAGTCACCCAAAGTTACACTTTCAACTCCAAATGGCCTGAAAAATGAGAAAATAACACAAAACCCACACCGGAAGTTCTCAGGACTCAAATAAAGGTCCAACTAGACCAAACTCATCGTTCCAGACCTAACGAAACTGTCAGAAATCAATTCTGGGCATGTTAGCTAAGAATGTTGACTAAAGTCAATGATATTCTAAGTTTAAGCTCTAACACAGGCAAACGGCCAAAACAACCAAACGAATGACCAGGTACCGAACTACTGATCCCAGCAATCCATAAATTACTTAGGGCTGCTACAGGAAGGCTCTAACAGTGCAATAAATGCATAAATGCAAAGATGACCAGAAGGTTCATCACAAAGTATCTTAAAAATCCTCCAGTACTGTTGAAGCACCGGTTGTGAAGGAACCAATTAAACGGGTTACTCAAAATTCTACCGCTCTAAAACCACAAGCTGGTCAGGTACAAGTTTTACAAGTGCCCATAGATTATTCCATTATTGGAATAGAAGTTGCAGAGGAACAAATACAACAAGTGCCAAGAGATTCTTCCACTCTAGAAGAAGAAAATGTACTGGAACAAGTGCAAGAAGAAACTGTGCTAGATTCGGGAGAAAATGATCTATCCGGAGAACAAGGCAAGAACATATAAATATACTTTTAACTGTTGAATTAGTATACATTGTTGTTTAGTATGTTGTATAATGTTGATTTGTATTATTGTAGGCCCTTTGAGTCAAAATAAAAAAAGGGGAAGTTCAATAATGCAACTTGTACACACTCGAAAAGATCGTAAAGCCATTTTTCTTAATAGGTACAAATAATCGATTGGTCCTACAAAGGCAGTAGTAGCAGAGTTGGGTAGCTTTCTTAGAAGTTTGGCAAGAAATACCATGCTTTGTTCACTTCATATACACAAGTGAAGTAATGTGGATACCAAAGAATATCTGTGGGAATATACACTGGTCTGCTTTCCTACTTCCCTAATTTTAGTTAAGAATATTTTGTAGTTTTTATATTACTAACCCTAAGAACAAGTTGTAGGAGAAATACAATATTCCTGACGCTGGAAAAATATGGGTTTTGAGTGGAATTCAGTCTGCTCGAAGGAAGTACAAGAACTATTCGTATACAAGGAACTATATACCATTTGCTACTAATGCTCTTCAATTGGCAAACAAACTCGACGAAGTTTCAGAATAGGATTTCAAGGGTCTTCTCAAGTATTGGGCCAGTGATGAATTCAAGGTTATATATGAAACATGCATACTTTAAATTGATTTAGTTTCATGTATATCCTTCAATTCAATTTTAGAATTATAGGAACACAGTTTTATATGATCATTGTGAATGAAATAAACTAAGAAGTTGATCATTTGGATTATTTATATTCTCAGCCACTCGACTAACTTTTATATTCTTTATTTCCTGTGTAAGTACATTTCCTAACTCTATTATTTGCAGAAAATGAGTGAAACAAATACAAAGAATCAAAAAAAATTGAAGAATCCACATACTGCTGGTAAAACAAGTTTTGCTGTGATACGCGACAAATTGGTGTGTTCTCTTCTTAAATCATTAATTATGTATTTCCTATCATTAAAAGTTTATCAATACTAACTTTTATGTAATTAGGAAAAAGAGAAGAAAACATTCGGTGATATATCACTTAAGAAAATCTTTGTGGCTATAAGATCAAGGAAACCTGGTCGAGCATACTAGGACACTAATGAGGATACGATTACTAAAATTGTATTAATCATGTTTATTTTTGATATTGTTTACTTGTTATTATATAGGCTTAGTTTGATTTATTTCAATTCTCTTTATTTGAACATGATTTGTAGGCTGAGATGGAAAGAGTGCAAAGTCAACAAAGTGAAGAAGGCCAAGAATCTGATGAAGCTTTTGCCAATGTCATGGGACCTGAACATCCAGGATTCCTTAGATTGTATGGGCGAGGAGTTACTAAAACTACTCTGAAAGGTAAGGAAAGTGTTGAGTCCTCTGTAATTCTATCAATGATATCCAAAAAAGGTTGGATGAATTGGAAGATAGGGTGGTGGAAAAGTTAGAACATCGAAAAAGAAGAATACGCCATGAAGTTACAGTTGACATCCATGAATAAATTAATCGTATATATCCTGGGCTTCAATTAGATACTGACATGTTGGCAGCTGCTTGTAGTCAGTCACAGCAGAAAGATATCCAACCGATAAATCGGTCGTCTGCAAGTAGCAACAATCAAGGTATGTTTCTCCTCCTCTTCTTATTATTTTTCTTCTTCTTCTTCTTCTTATTCTTCTTCTTATTTATTCGTAGTTGTCTGTCGAGAAGGTGCTAACATTTTTTCTTTCATTGCTCTATTATAGTTTTGATTCATCTGCCAATTATCCTAAAGTTATTATCAAAGTCAAATGTTGTAGTTCTTTGTATTTGTGATATTGAGATGTTATTCTCATTGTGTGGTTTTGGTATTTGTACTTTAGAATCTGTATATGTGTGTGATTTTTTGTAAGTCTGATTTTGTTATTTGTACTTTAGAATCTATATATCTGTGTGATATTATGTATGTGTGATTTTGGTCTTCCAATCCTTTTAGATTTACAATCCTATTTCTATTATAAGAAATGAGGTTTTAACCCACTTTAAAAGAGTCCTTAAGGTGTTTTGGTTTTGGTTTTGGTATCCAAATGTTATGGTTTTGATTTTGGTATACAAATATTGTGGTTTTGGTTTTGGTATTAAAATGTTGTGGTTTTAGTTTTGATTTTGGTATTCAAATATTGTAGTTTTGGTTTTGATTTTGGTTTTGGTATTCAAATGCTGTAGTTTTGGTTTTAGTTTTGATATTCAAATGATGTGGTTTTGGTTTTGGTACTGGTATTCAAATGTTGTGGTTTGGGATTTGGTTTTGGTATTCTACTGCTGTAGTATTTGTTTTGGTTTTAATATTTAAATTATGTGGTTTTGGTTATTGTTTTTGTACTGGTATTCAAATGTTGTCGTTTGGGATTTGGTTTTGGTATTCAAATGTTATGGTTTTGGTTTTGGTATTCAACGGCTGTAGTTTTGGTTTTGGTTTTGATATTCAAATGATGTGGTTTTTGTTATGGTTTTTGTACTGCTATTCAAATGCTATGGTTGGGATTTTGGTTTTGGTATTCAAATATTGTAGTTTTGGATTTGGTTCTCTTAATATATGATTTTATTTAGAATCTGTTTGGTTAATATTATGGATACTAATAATATTATCAACTTACCGAGTTCTTCGAAGTTACTTATATCGCCTCTAATATTATGTTTTTTCATGTCGCGTTTAATCTTGAAAATGGACTGAATTTTGTCATTGAGCAGCCTGGTGCTAGTATAATAGTGATCCTTCTTAAAGGGACTAACTTGAGTTTGCAAGGTAGTTAATGACTCTATGTTGGTGTCCTTGCCTAAATTTTAGAGTATAAGGTTAAGTTCAAATCTGACTTTGTAATGCATCTGAAAAATCAAAAACTGTTCAAATTTAAGTAATGCATCTGTTAAGTATTGAAAGAAGGAAGACAAATTTAGTGAACATATATTTTTGTGCAGTTTCCCTTGACTTTGTAGTATATTGAAATGCATCTACTGGTTTGTTCAATTGACATTGATACTTGTAGTATGCTAAAATGCATCTTCTAGCTAGTATGTTAAAATATATTTTTCTTGTAGTATATTTTAATCTATCCTTGCTGGTACTTGAAATTAACACTTCTAATGCAATAAAAATCTCATATTCTAACTTGTGGAGTTATAATTGATATGGTACTATTTGGATTGCTTATGTATATTAATAAATTATAGAATTGACTTAGAACACATATATGTGTTGGCTCAATAATGTTTCCAGTAGCCTAGATGTTGGTTTTCTACTTACACCTCATTACCTTGGATGAGACTTGGTAATGCATTTGTAGACTAGATGTTGGTTTTCTCATTTCACTTCACTGCCTTGGATAAGACTTCGTAATATAATGCATCTGTTAGCCTAGACTTGGTAATGAAGATTTTATTTGCTGAAGGAAACTTATTGCCTTTTTCCTTTCACCTTATGATAATTGGTTCATAACTTTTATTTATCGACTTTTGTAGATGCAGAAAACGATTAGGGGGTTGATAAAAGCATGGATGAGGATGTCATTTGAGATTTGATTGAAATTGATAGAAAATGATCTGGGGGTGATGAATGCATGGATGAGGATGGCATTTTAGATTTTATTGAAACTGATTGAAACTCTTCTATGATCAGCTTTTTTGTTGATATTATGAAGTCTTATTTTGTTATCCAGTTGATACATATGCAAACTACTGTATATTTTTCCTATGGATTGTATTGCGACTGATTGTTTATGCCTATGGCGGATGACGTACATTATGACTTGTACATTTTGTATATTTTGCACCAATATGGAGGGTGACATTATGACTCATATATTTTGTATATTTTGCACCTGTGGAGGATGTTGTTTTGACTGGAATATGTTGAATTAGAATCAATCAGTTTCATTTAGTAATTTTCAACTTTCTTGGTATTTACAATTTCGTATGTAAAATATTTATATTTAAAGCCCAAGCTATTGGAACATGTATAAACTGTTCCAATAGGTAAAATAGAGTTGTTGCAGTATCATTTTCTAAAACACAGGATACCAATTATTGGAACATCTGAGAACTGTTACAATAGGTAAAAATTAACTGCTGCAGTAGCACAACCGATCAATGTGAAAAAACTATTGCCATAACAATAATAACTGTCACAATTGAGTTACCAAATCCATTGCAACCTGTAGTAAAAACCTTCTACAATACTATAATAATCGTTGCAATTGAGCAAACAAATTCGTTGCAACATACTGTAGATACCTATTGCAAAAACACAGTAACAGTTGCAATTAAGTTGACAAAACTGTTGCTACAAAGACAAAAGAACCGTTGCAAAACATCTAATGCAGTGGTGATAACTGTTCTATGTGTCATATGAAATAGATGTTATTGTGTGATGAATAACCGTTGCAATAGCGGTACCATAAACTACAGTTTTTTGGACCATTAAAATATTCGTTGCCATATAACTATGGTAACACGAGCTGGTGCAGTGGGTGTATCGCCTGTTGCCATAGTATACGTGCAATGGTTTTGGGGCCTTTAACAATGACATTGGGACTGTTCCCATAGGCCCAATTTCTAGTAGTGAGTGCCTCCAGATTTTGAGCGCGAAGACTACCACCGCTAACTCTAAGTCATAAGTGGGGTAGTTGCGCTCGTGGACCATTAGCTGCCTCGACACATATGCTATCACACGACCTTGCTGAATAAACACACAACTAAGACCAACCCCAGAAGCATCACTACACACGGCTAAACTTTGATCCTCGACTGACAAAGTCAAAACTAGAGCTGAAGTCAATAAGGCCTTAAGCCTCTAGAAGCTATCCTCGCACTGGTCTGACCACTAAAATGGAACATCCTTCCTAGTGAGCATAGTCAAGGATGCTGCTATGGAAGAAAATCCCTCAACGAACCATCTGTAGTACCCAGCTAAACCAACAAAGTTGTGAACCTCGGTAGGAGTAGTAGGTCTAGGCCAATCATGAACTGCTGAAATCTTACTCGGATAACCTCTAATCCCATCCTTAGACACCACGTGCCCTAGGAATGCAACTGAATCAAGCAAAAACTCACACTTTGAAAACTTGGCAGAAAGTCGATGGTCTCTCAAAGTCTGAAGTGCAGTCCTCAAGTACTGCTCATGCTCATCTCTACTCCTCGAATATCTCAGAATATCATCAATGGAGACTATCACGAACATACAAAAGTGCGGGCTAAGCACCTTGTACATCAAGTCCATGAAAGTTGCGGGGGAATTAGTCAACCCAAAAGACATCACCAGGAACTATAATGGCCATAACGTATCCTGAATGATGTCTTAGGGATGTCCTCTACCCTAATCCTCAATTGATGGTACCCAGACCTCAAATCATTCTTTAAAAACATGACTTAACCCTGAAGATAGTCAAATAAGTCATCAATCATTGGCATCGGATGCCTATTCTTCACTGTCACCTTATTCAGTTGCAGGTAATCAATACACATCCAATCAACCCATCCTTCTTCTTCATGAAGAGAACAAGCGCACCCTAAGGAGACACACTCGGCCTAATGAACCCCATAGCTAACAAATCTTGGAGCTTCTCCTTAAGATCCCTCAACTCAGCAGGAGCCATACGGTAAGGAGGAATGGAGATGGGCCTGGTGCTCGTCTCTAACTCAATGGAAAAATCAAAAACTCTCTCAGGTGGAAGGCCTGGCAGGTAGGTAGGGAACATATCTCGGAAGTCTCTAACCATAGGAACAAACTCAGGAGACAAAGGGTCAGCACTAGCATCTCGGACATATGCTAGATAAGATAAACACCCATGGGAAATCCACTTCCTATCTTGAAGACAAGAGATGATCCCAGACGGTGTGTGGCTAACCGAACTCTGCCACATAATCGGGGATACACCAGGCACGGTGATGCTAATAGTCTTGGCATAATAGTGTAAAACCACACGTTGAAGGGATAACCAGTCCATGCCCAATATCATATCAGAATCTAACATATCATGGATCATCAAATCATCCCAAGTCTCCAAATCACCAACAGATATCAAGCAAGATCTCACAATCCGATCCACTACTAAAGAATCACCTACTACAGTCAAAACAAGAACAGATAATGGCTCACTAGACAACCCCAAACAAGGCAGAAAGTAGGCATATACATATGAACAGGTGGATCCAGGATTAATTAAAGTCATGGCAGACTGATAACATACAGAAATTATACCTGTAATCACCGCATCCGAGTCCTCTGCCTCTGCTCTACCAGGGACTGCATGAAACAGACGACGACCTCCACATGCTCGACTGCCATCCTTATCACTTGCTCTGCCACGTGGAGTACCACCTCTACCTTTACCACTACCTCCCCGAGTTGGTGGCTTAATAGAGTGAATAGGCTGAGTTGGCAGAGCGGCTGACTAAACTATACATAGCAAAATGACCACTAACTCTGCACTCATAGCAGGCTTCACCCCACTGGGGTAATCTCTAGCAAAATGACAACTGACTCCACACTCATAGCACGACATTGACGGCCCACCTTGTTGAGATAAACCCATTGAACCTATGTGGACACCTCAGCCTAATGCCCCAGAAGTAGTACCTCTCTAAGACTGAACACTGTGACCACGCTGACTGCTCTGACCCTGCTCAAATTGAGAAACAGAAGCCTGAAGTGATGCCTGAACCAATCGACTAGTCTGACCCTAATACTGTTGTGGCTGATAACCTCGACCCCACTGGCCTGAACCTCTACCATAATGTCTGGAACAACTGTAGCTACTCTGATATTGAGGCCTCTTATCTTTGGCCCCGGTGTTATGATGACGCGAATCCTCTATAGTTTGGGCATAGTCTGCTATAGCCTGGAATGATTGACCACTAGTAACCAATATCTCTGAAGTCTCTCTAAACTCTCTCCGTAGCCCCCAAACAAATCTACAGACTCTATCATACTCAGTAGGCATAATCATGGCCCTAAATGAAGCAAGCTGATGGAAATGGGTCTCGTACTCTGAGATGGTCATAGTATCCTGAGTAAGTCTAGTGAACTCCTCTCTCCGCCTCTCCCTATTGATATAAGGTAATAATTTAGCCATGAAGGCCTCGTAGAACTTTGACCAAGTCAAACGAGGCAACGATGCTGGTAAGCAAGCAACTTGGGCCCTCCACCATAACTTGTTGGGCCCTCCAGCTGATATATAATATAACTTACCCCGTGAGTCTCCAACAACCCCAAATGATGCAATATCTCCTCACAGGTAGTAATAAAATCATGTGGGTCCTGTCCAGGAGTACATCGAACCATGGAGGTTCCAATCTCAGAAACCTACCCAACGCCTTTTGCTCCGTCTCTGTCATAACTGGGTGAGGAGCAAGAGGCTATGCAGCTGAAGGGACCGGAATAACCTCGTCACGGGAAGACACAGTGGCAGCCTATGCTCCTTAACTTGTTGCACCTAGGGCTTCCCCCTGGGTAGATGTCGATGATACTTTAGAAGGTCTTTCTCAAATCATACCTAAAAGTTGAATAACTAAACGTCGAATATCCGAAGACTGGGCTGGGGCTGAAGTTGGCACAAAAACTGGTACTAGATCTGGTGGAACTTGGGTTGTCCTAGGGTCCACATGTTGTGGCTCAGGAGAAAACTCTGGCTCAAGATCATACTCAGGCTCTCTCTCAACTCTAGCAGCTCTAGAAGGTACCACTGCTCGGGGATGTCCTTGACCCCTACCTCTACGACCTCCCCGGCCCCTAGCTGGAGGCGGAGGCTCATTTCCACCCGATGCCGATGATCTCATATGAGCCATCTGTGGAAGAATGAATGAGAACAAGTGAGATTTCCAGAAACTCCCAAGGATTATGCAGGATAAATAAGAAAATAAGAGAGTCATATTTCCTAAGATGTCACTATAGCCTCCCAAAGATTAAGTACGGACGTCTCCTCTCCTATCCGCAGGACTCTACTAGACATTGGTTCCTATAACAATGATACCGGTAAACCTAGATCTCTGATACCAAGCTATCACAACCTGATTTCTCGGTCATGATGGCACCTACAACTCTACGGTAGGCGAACCGATCCCCGTAGCCCAGAATGGTCAGTAATGGGCTACTATCTAGCAATTCAAGAGGAAGAACAGTTTAGTAGGCGGGAGCAAAGGAACAAGATGAAGAAAATAGATAATAGGAATATACACATACATATATGGAAGCTAAACCAAACCCAAAACCTGGTATCATTGTATAGAGACAGAACTACATCAGCAGAGTACAAATATCCAAAATAATATATACAGATGTCTCTGATGGTAGTAGAGTACATACAACAAAAGATAAACTAAAATCTAAGCTCCGATCTAATAGAGTTCAGCCTCGGTTCGATGATATTCCAAAACAGCTACTCGCACGAGTCTCCAACGAGCTAGCGGCGATGGCTCACACTAGGATTTGTACCTGAAGATGCAGAGTGTAGTATGAGCACGAAATGTGAAGCATAAGGTACTAGTAGGTATCATAGGCTGACTGGACATATAAAAGATAAAAGAGCAGTAATAGAAAGAATAGAAGAAAGTAGTCACGGAAATCTATGAAAAAGTACACGGGAACTAGCCTAGAGGAAAGTCAACAGAAACAACATGCAAGGCTAGCAAGTAGAATATATACACAACAGGCATATATGAAAGTAAGGAATGATGCACCTGGGGGCCTTGCAATAACAATATATACTAATAAGTTTTAGAAGCGGACGGTATACCGGTAACCTCAAGTACAAGGGAAGGGAGGAGAAGAATACAGATAGGCATGCTAGGAAAGCAAGAATTAACAACCAAACTAATCATACAAATCTCAAGTCAAAAAAACTAACAACCTCGCAGTATCCAATCTCAAATATTTAACCATGACAGGGTGCAGTATAACGAAAAGTTAACAAAGAGTCTACCTACCGTGCCCCGGCTGCCCATACAACCGAGGAACACAATCAAGTGAAAACAAACCCTTCAGCATCCCATACTATCAGAGAATATAATCAACAAACAACAAACAAAGGTAGTACCTTACACAGATGAATGATATGACATGCCATGCTAAGCCAAGAGTTATAGTAGTACCGTATGTTACCCGCTTCTGGCGTCCTATAAGGCCCAAAAGATGGGAATGATACTTGCTATCTGAGTGCACCCTCCCCTATTTTCCCCCTTTTAAGATTGTTTTTGGCTTCAAATTCTCTTATTAATGTGTACTGACTTAGATTATTGTAATCTCGGTTCTTTAAACATTTGACAAAAAAAATTATAGATGGTCACTAAATAAAAAACAAGGGGACTTTAGTCGTTAAGACTTGTTCATCAGTTATTTATTTTCTCTCTCATTTTATTTTTCTCTGATTCATGGAAGCACAAATGATAAATGCTTTGAGTCTAATTTTGATCAAGAGAATGAAAAAGAGTTAATTCTTCAATATTCTATTGAACAAGTAAATGAAAAATTAGAACAGTGGGTTATTTAATAAAGAGTTTTATGTCTCAGATATTTATATATATATATATAGATATATATATTCTACTTTATCCATATTTTTACTTATTAATGATGCTCTTTATGCTATCAATAAGAGAAATTTAACTTGTTAAAAATATTTTTGATGGAAAGTTTGTCAGGAAACCTATATTTTCGACAACGTTCCGACCGAACATCCATCAAAATTTTTTGATAGTGAGATTATGGGTTTGAAATATATATATATATATATCTATATATATATACCCCTGTACTATACACGAATTATTACCTTAGTCTCCAAACTAATCCTATCAATTAAAACACCCCCAAACTTGACTAAACAAACTTAAAAATACCCCCAAACTATACAAAAATTATTACTCTAGTCCCCAAACTACTCCTAGAAATTAAAACACCTCTAAACTTGCCTAAAAAAAGTTAAAAACACCCTGATTTGCCAGATCTAATGAACGTGTTACACTTTCGCGTGATTAATTCATAAATCGTATTTAGGCTTTTGTGAGATTTTACAATTCGTAGATATGGGTTAGGGTTCCATCGCCCAAGTTTTCTACTAGAATTAATCATAATTTGAAATTTTTTCATTGTATTTTCAGTCATCTTCTTCATTGGGGTTAATTCGTAGAAGATGACTGTTGAGTAAAAGATTGGTGTTTATAATATTTTAGTGAAAGAAACTATAAATAGGTAAGAAGATGGGATTTTAGCCATTGGAGTAAGTTTAAAATGAATGAAAAATATATAAATAAGAGGTTTTTTATTGTTGGTTGCTTAGGTGACTTTTTTATAAGTTACACACGCGCGCCTAAACGAGGTTGAGACTACTTGCTATGCAATGTGGAAGATCGGGGGTGTTTTTAAGTTCATTTAGTCAAGTTTGGGGGTATTTTAATTGCTAGGAGTAGTTTGGAGACTAGAATAATAATATGCGTATAGTTCGGGGTGTTTTTAAGTTCGATTAGTCAAGTTTGGGGGTGTTTTAATTGCTATAAGTAGTTTGGGGAATAAAGTAATAATTCACGTATAGTTTAGGGGCATTTTCACCACTTCTTATGTTGTTATATTATTAATTTGTTGCACATTGATTTTTTTCATGAAAATTTTGACAAAATAAATCAGCAACTATGAACTAATAATTTTAGAAGTAAGATGAGTTCAATATTTTCTTACTCAGAATCAGGTTAAAATTTAGATACTGCCTCTTATTACACTCCTGAGCTGTCACAACCTGATTTCTCGGTCATGATGGCACGTACAACTCCCCAGTAGGCGAAACAATTACCGTAGCCTGCAACGGTTAGTAATGGGCTACCTTCTAATAATTTAAGAGGAAGAACAAATAAATAAGCGGAAGCAAGGGAACAAGATGAATAAACCGGATAATAGGAGTAATATCAATACAAAGCAGAAGCTAAACCAAAACCCAAAACCTGGTATCATGGCATATAGAAGCCCGAACTACATAAGGAGTGATGTGCCTGGATTCTACGGCACATTTGACGCCTTTAACTAAGAATACTCGCAAGTTTTCGAGCAACTTTTGTGTCTTTTGATATTTTTATGTTGTATTCGCAGGAAATATAGACAAGGATAAAAAGGAAGTAAAAATACTCAAGCTAAGTAACAAAGGTTGAGATTGACGGAGGACCTGATGGCTCGTCACACAGGTGACTGACCGTCAGGAGAGCCACCAAACCTGGCAGCAGCTAAAGGAGCCACTGGATAGCGGCGACGGTTGGCATGATGGCCCGTCACACCTTTGATGGACTGTCTGCCAAGCCGTCAAGTGAGAGCTCAAGGAGAGCCTACACTGGATAGCAGCGACGGTTGGCGTGACGGCCCATCATACCTTTGACGGACCGTCAGCCAAGCCATCAAGTGGGAGCTAAAAGATGGCATGCACTGGATAGTGGCGACGACTGTGAGTGACGGCCCATCACAGTGGCGAAGGTCCGTCAGGCGACTCGTCAAATACCACACGGATTACGAAAATCCTATTTCTGGACTTTATTTCCTGGACTACTATAAATACCCTATGTTAGGTTTATTTTATTTATTGATTACCAAATAGTTCTAGGATACTTTTGAGCAAGTTTTTGGAGAGAAAAACACGTACAAACACATTTTTCTCCTCCTTCTTCTTCATCATCTTGTTCTTCCATTGCTCTTGGGATCTTGGTTTTCTTGTTCTTGGATAATTAAAGCTTGTGTTCATTATATCGTAAGAATATTTTCTCTTTATTATGAATATGACTTTTTTCTCTTCTCCGAATAGCATGAGTAACTAACTTTCCACAACTAGGGTTGTGGGAGCCATGGCAAAAGTAGCAATATAGTTTTCGGGTAGCGTCGGGTTCAATATTTATGATTGTCACGTTGTTAATCATTCATTCGTAACGTTTTCTAGTGGTTGCAAACATTAGAACATGCCTAGGTTTAATTTGCTTGAGTAAAGGGATTAAAACCGGGAAATTTGATTAACTACGAGGATTCGAGACTACCAACTCTCATCTTATGATTAATGTTGTAACTAGATTAATCTACTTGATGTTTAGGATTGAAATATAAAAGCTCACCTTTTCAAGCTCAAGAGAATTGAAAAGGAAATTCGTCTATTTGGTTGAGAAACGTTTAGATGATACCATTAATTCAATCACATCGTGACACGCATATAGAAAGAACCTGACGGAGCTTTGAATCGAAATTGTTACAATGCCATGGTGAACACTTCCCTAGTTTTCTCTCATATTGATTAAAACTCGTACGTTCTTAGTGTTTTTGTTCACATATTGATCACACAAACTCCCCCTTATTTACCGGAAACTATTGACTACTAGTCATCTAATTCACGAACGACCTAATCTTCACCTTATTCCCTGTGGGATCGACCCCAACCTCTGTTGGGTTCTATATTTGACAACGACCGCTTACGCTTCGTAATTGGAGTTATAATTTGGGCGTATCAAATTTTGATTTGTTAGAAATGGTTAATTTGTGCGTTGAGTGTGCAGGTACAAAAAGGTGGAAGTAACAACACTATTTTGTCTACGAGTGACGATTCCAGTTGACGGACCGTCACGCCTACGATGGCCCGTCACACGGACCATCACATGTTGACAAAATATTCATACCCATTGCATAATTGTGACGCACCACGTGACGGACCGTCAAGTAGTTGACGGACCGTCACGCCAGGCAGCCGCATCAGGTAAGTTTAATTTAGGGCGACCCGACCCAAAACCAAACCGACCCGTCCGAATATATTAAAACAACTTCTTCATCATCCAACTCATATCCTACTCTAAAGCCCCAAACCCTCCATTAAAATCAAAATCCTATTTTCCCCAAGCAAGCCCCACATCGCCAGTGTTCTTTCTCCACCGTATCAAAACCACCGTGTCCAAAACGCAAGAAACCAACAAATTCCTGCTAGTTGTCCATCGGTTCATATAAAACAAAGGAAATAGCAATTTCTTCTCACTAACAAGATCAAGGTATGATTATAAACTCTTCCTAGTTTGAATTAGTGAGTAACACGGGGCGAATTCTCGGAGGAAATTGTTGGGTTTATATATTTGTGAAATTATGATAATGTAAATGTTGTTGGGTATGAGTGGTATTGTTGTTTGAAATCGTAAGTGTGACATGGGTGAAGTCTTGAGTAACCCATGAGATCAAATACATGATGGGTGGTGACTTTGAGAAACCAAAACCCACAAAGGAGGAGAAAACCAGTAATCGAGCACAAGGTGTTCGAGGAAATGCCTCAAAGAGAGTGAAACACGCTGTCTCAACTTGACGGTTGAGATGACGGCCCATCACACATGTGATGAACCGTCATTTAAACCCTCAGGTTGAAACAATTCACTGTCTTAGAGTGACGGTCGGTGTGACGGTCCGTCACACCTGTGACTGACCGTCACCCAAATCGTCACTCCTAGACAGTGGGTATTACTGAGTGTTTTCCTGTTCTCACATGTTTGAACTTGTTCACGTGCAGGTACATGGCCCCCAAACAACAATCGCCTCGCGGTCAAGCACAAAAGAGTAAAGAAAGGATCGCTACAACTCGGACCCTAATCGATGAATCGAGTAGCGACGAAGAAGAAGTTGTAGCCTCGACTTACCAAACTAGGCTAATTAAACGAAGAACCACCCAAGTCTCCCAGTCTGAAGAGGAGAGTGGGTCATCTAGCAGTGAGGCAAGGAGCGGTAGTGGATCGGATGAAAGTGGTAGCTCCAGCCCCAATCCGGAGGATGTAGGTGGTCCTGAAACCACCAAATTATCGAGGGTTCATGTGATATTCTGGTGGTAGAGGAGGCCTTGCCGCAGTGCTAGAGCTTTCAGCAGTAGCTCTCGTTTTCTATGAAGTTTTCGGATCAAACACCGCAAGTGGCATTTATGTGCCTGATGGGGTGTCGGTTGCCTCGGAGGTGGTTCTGGTTGGCTCATCGAAGATCTGAGGCTTATGAATCCTAATTTCAAACTTAGTGTCATCCTTTGATTTGTTAATATTCTGCCTTGATGACGCTGTCACTTTCTTATCAATACCATCCCATATTGGCACCTCTGCACGCCTGCATAACTCAGTCACTAGACACAGTAACGGCAAAAAAGAAGTAGTTTCTATGGCCCGGGTCAGCATCTCGTCTGCAATTATCATTCCGAAGTTGATGACGTACCCGGCTATCAAGCTTGCCACAAGGATGGCTCTTCCCTCATCCAAATTATTGTCTCCTCCTGTTGGAAATAACCTGAACCGCACAACCGCCCACCAAAACTTGGCTACGAAGCTTAGTGATTGCTTCGATATTCGTCCCCTCTGAGTTAGCCAAGATGGTGAGCCATCAGTCAATGTTCGGGCTAACCATGGTCTCTGCGAGTAGGCATTGGAGATCTTGTCATGAAACTGTGGCATATCAGGTGGAGGGATGTATTCAGGGCCAAAGAGGACTCTGTTGATCATTTCCCGTGAGATGTCCATGTCCGTCAACTGGAACCGTCACACGTAGATAGAATAGTGCTGTTACTTCCACCTTTTTGTACCTGCACAATCAACGCACAAATTAACCATTTCTAACAAATTAAAATTTGATACGCCCAAATTACAACTCCAAATATGAAGCATAACGGTCGTCGTCAAATATAGAACCCAACAGAGGTTGGGGTCTATCCCACAGGGAAGAAGGTGCAGATTAGGTCATTTGTGAATTAGATGACTAGTAGTCAACAGTTTCCGGTAAATAAGGGGGGGTTTGTGTGATCAATATGTGAACAAAAACAATAAGAACGTACTAGTTTTAATCAATATGAGAGAAAACTAGGGAAGTGTTCACCATGGCTTTGTAACAATTTCGATTCAAAGCTCCGTCAAGTTCTTTCTATATGCGTGTCACGATGTGATTGAATTAATGATATCATCTAAACGTTTCTCAACCAAATAAACGAATTTCCTTTTCAATTCTCTCGAGCTTGAGAAGGTGAGCTTTTATATTTCAATCCTAAACATCAAGTAGATTAATCTAGTTACAACATTAATCATAAGACGAGAGTTGGTAGTCTCGAATCCAAAATTTGATACGCCCAAATTACAACTCCAATTACGAAGCGTAAGCGGTCATCGTCAAATATAGAACCCAACAGAGGTTGGGGTCGATCCCACAGGGAATAAGGTGCAGATTAGGTCGTTCGTGAATTAGATGACTAGTAGTCAATAGTTTCCGGTAAAAAAGGGGGGGTTTGTGTGATCAATATGTGAACAAAAACACTAAGAACGTACGAGTTTTAATCAATATGAGAGTAAACTAGGGAAGTGTTCACCATGGCGTTGTAACAATTTCGATTCAAAGCTTAACCGGGTTCTTTCTATATGCGTGTCACGATGTTATTGAATTAATGGTATCATCTAAACGTTTCTCAACCAAATAGACGAATTTCCTTTTCAATTCTCTCGAACTTGAAAAGGTGAGCTTTTATATTTCAATCCTAAACATCAAGTAGATTAATCTAGTTACAACATTAATCATAAGACGAGAGTTGGTAGTCTCGAATCCTCGTAGTTAATCAAATTTCCCGGTTTTAATCCCTTTACTCAAGCAAATTAAACCTAGGCATGTTCTAATGTTTGCAACCACTAGAAAACGTTAAGAATGAATGATTAACAACGTGACAATCATAAATATTGAACCCGACGCTACCCGGAAACTATATTGCTACTTTTGCCATGGCTCCCACAACCCTAGTTGTGGGAAGCTAGTTACTCATGCTATTCGGAGAAGAGAAAAAAGTCATATTCATAATAAAGAGAAAAGATTCTTACGATATAATGAACACAAGCTTCAATTATCCAAGAACAAGAAAACCAAGATCCCAAGAGCAATGGAAGAACAAGATGATGAAGAAGAAGAAGAAGAAGGAGAAAAACGTGTTTGTACGTGTTTTTCTCTCAAAAAACTTGGTCAAAAGTATCCTAGAACTATTTGGTAATCAATAAATAAAATAAACCTAACACAGGGTATTTATAGTAGTCCAGGAAATAAAGTCCAGAAATAGGATTTTCGAAATCCGCGTGGTATTTGACGAGTCACCTGATGGACCGTCGCCACTGTGACGGGTCGTCACTCACAGCCGTCGCCACTATCCAGTGCATGCCATCTTTTAGCTCCCACTTGACGGCTTGGCTGACGGTCCGTCATGATGGGCTGTCACGCCAACCGTCGCTGCTATCCAGTGTAGGCTCTCCTTGAGCTCTTACTTGACGGCTTGGCTGACGGTTCGTCAAAGGTGTGGCGGGCCATCATGCCAACCGTCACCACTATCTAGAAGCTCCTTTAGCTGCTGCCAGGTTTGGTGGCTCTCCTTACGGTCAGTCACCTGTGTGACGAGCCGTCATGTCCTCCGTCAATCTCAACCTTTGTTACTTAGCTTGAGTATTTTTACTTCCTTTTTATCCTTGTCTACATTTCCTGCGAATAAAACATAAAAACATCAAAAGACACAAAAGTTGCTCGAAAACTTGCGAGTATTCTTAGTTAAAGGCATCAAATGTGCCGTAGAATCCAGGCACATCAACACCCTCAACATAAAACGTTCGCTTGTCCTCAAGAAACATGACACAACATAAATTGACGACTCAACTAAGAATACAAACACAAATCCTTAGCAAATCATGGCTAGTCAGCAGTTTTCAATTTAAATCAAGCCCCCCGGTAGCACACAAATGTATGAAACGCTAACTTGCAAGGATCCAAACATGTCATTCCGATATGATAGAATATTCTACATACACACACAACAGCTATCCCAATAGTCAATAGATAATACAGAGATCTTGGTGCCCTCACCACAAAGAAGTCCCACACAAAAGATTTAGGACTAGGTAAGGCGCTCACACTCACAAACGATTTCAAACAATGCACATGAGATGCCATAAGCTTGCCCTTGCTATTCTATTTCAGTTTTTCATAAAGTCCCTCAGGATCACTACAGGACTTGTTTTGGCTTGTAATGAGGCTTCGGGTGCAGGTAGGATACGTTTGGGGAATAGTGACTAAACCTTCCTTGGAATCACCTGCCTACTATTTCCACTTAACTATACTTTGTTCATCCTTTTTCACCTTTTTATTCCATTCTTTCTAGCTACAGGTGCTGCTTCTTTATTTTGACAATTCTTTTTCACCTCTTTTTCGTTATTTCTTTTCTTTTCTCTTTTCTCTTTTTTTTTTATAAGCACACACTCGAAATTTTCATTCTATTCACAACCAATCTTATCCATCCTATTTTTCTTACCATTTACCTCTATAGTAGCCACCCTCAACTTAGGCTGATTGCCTGAGTTGAGGTGTACGATGTCCAAGGAAGGACCAGGTCCAAAACATGGATTCAAAGTTAAAAAGGAATGGTGACAGGTTATTGAAAGAATAGGGTCAATTATGGCTCAAACAGGGTTCAAAAGGGATTATTTGCATTTGGACGGTCTTATAGGCTAAGTGGACTGCACACAAAAAGGGCCTGTGATCCTTTCCTAAGCAACCAACTTCAAACTTAACAAAATAGACCGGGCAAGTTCTAGATGCATGCACAGAGTAAGAATATATAACAATACGCTCACACACACTTGGCACCAAGAAACCATACAACTACCAACTATCAAAACAACAGTTCGGCTTAAGCATACTTATTCCAATCATAACCACACAATGACATTCAAGGACCAAAACAGTCAATTGTTTAAAACCTAAGTACAAAATCAAAATTTAATCAAAATTTTCAGAGGGGGCTCCTTTTAGTTCAATTTTCAAAAAGCCATGCTTGCTACGGACATCACAGTATAATTTTAAAATTTAAACGACAACCTAAACATGCCGGTTCTACTAGATAGCACACCGGAGGAAAAGAAACACGGCAACAAAAACCTCCGGTGGTGGTACTCCTACCCCTAACAAAAGAATTTAGCATTGTCTTCAATGCTCTAGGAAACAGATAGTCAGAATAAAGGAATAGGGGTACCTGGGAAACCTAGGTTTCCGTACGCGGCTCATCAACATCTGGGGTCTTTTCAGACTCCGGCACTGCACTGGAAGATGCCCCACCTGCTTGGGCACGCACTCTTTCCTGTCGCAGCTGCTCATCTATTACCGACCGCTGCTTCGCGACCTCTAACTCGTCCTCCTCAGCTGATATCTTTTTGTGCTTCCTCTTCTTTGATTTCTTTACCCCACTTTCACCTGCTTGGGGTTCACTAATTTTCAGTGGCCGACCCATCAAATCCACTATCGTGGTTTCTTCGTCTAAGTCCACGAACTCCGAAGTTTCCTCATAAAGCGCTTTTTCTTGCTTAAGGACTGTGATATCATTTTCACCTTCTTTAGCTCTGCATCAAATCTTTCCAGGTCCAGGATGCTCATTTCGTTTAGCCTTGCATCCATCCGGGTTTCCATCGCATAGACCCTTGCGTGCAGCCCCTCAAATGGCTTCAGAGCCTCCCGTATTGCTTCATCAATGGTGGGTTTAAACAAGTCCATCCATGCAGAAATTTGTTTGTCCAACTGTTTCTGCTTTTGCACCATTTTAGCAAAATTTCTGGGGTTCATGTGATATGCTGGTGGTAGAGGAGGCCTTGCCACAGTGCCAGGGCTTTCAGCAGTAGCTCTCGTTGTCTGTGAAGTTTTCGGATCAAACACCGCATGTGGCATTTGTGCCTGATGGGGTGTCGGTTGCCTCGGAGGTGGTTGTGGTTGGCTCTTCGAAGATCTGAGGCTTATGAATCCTCGTTTCAAACATAGTGTCATCCTTTGATTTGTCAATATTCTGCCTTGATGATGCTGTCACTTGCTTATCAATACCATCCCATATTGGCACCTCTACACGCCTGCATAACTCAGTCACTAGACATGGGAACGGCAAAGAAGAAGTAGTTTTTATGGCCCGGGTCCGCATCTCATCTGCAATTATCATTCCGAAGTTGATGACGTACCCGACTATCAAGATTTCCACAAGGATGGCTCTTCCCTCATCCAAATCATTGTCTCCTTCTGTTGGAAATAACCTGAACCGCACAACCGCCCACCAAAACTTGGCTACGAAGCTTAGTGATTGCTTCGATATCCGTCCCATCTGAGTTAGCCAAGATGGTGAGCCATCAGTCAATGTTTGGGCTAACCATGGTCTCTGCGAGTAGGCGTTGGAGATCTTGTCATGAAACTCTGGCATATCAGGTGGAGGGATGTATTCAGGGCCAAAGAGGACTTTGTTGATCATTTCCCATGAGATGTCCACTTGCTTACCCCGAACTGGCACCCTGTCCTGCCTTGGTGCTGATTTAACCCCTTTTCCTGGCTCACATTTGCTCTCCAACAGTGCCAAATAGTTGGCATAGAATTCCCGGACTAGTTCTAGATAATAGAATCCCGGGGGCGAGGTCATCCACTTAGCTGATACCTTTGAAACTGTGTCTGAAGAACTGGGTATTCACGCAGATCCGTGGTCATGATTTGCACTTCTTCAGCTATCGGTCTATTGTGGCTTCTCGACATCGTTTTGGTAAGACCGTCAAGATAGTGCTTCTGAGCATCCTTAAATGCCCACCGGATCGACTCTCTGTCCATGGGTGCACTTTCTGCAATTTTTGTGGTTTCAGGACCACCTACATCTTTCGGATTGGGGCTGGAGCTACCACTTTCATCCGATCCACTACCGCTCCCCGACTCACTGCTAGATGACCCACTCTCCTCTTCAGACTGGGAGACTTGGGTGGTTCTTCATTTTACTAGCCTAGTTTGGTAAGTCGGGGCTACAACTGCTTCTTCGTCGCTACTCGATTCATCGATTAGGGTCCGAGTTGTAGCGATCCTTTCTTTCTTATTTTGTGCTTGACCGCGAGGCGGTTGTTGTTTGGGGGCCATGTACCTACACGTGAACAAGTTCAAACATGTGAGAACAGGAAAACACTCAGTAATACCCACTGTCTAGGAGTGACGATTTGGGTGACGGTCAGTCACAGGTGTGACGGACCATCACACCGACCGTCACTCTAAGACAGTGAACTGTTTCAACCTAATGGTTTAACTGACAGTTCATCACATATGTGACGGGCCGTCATCCCAACCGTCAAGTTTAGACAACGTGTTTCACTCTCTTTGAGGCATTTCCTCGAACACCTTGTGCTCGATTACGGGTTTTCTCCTCCTTTGTGGGTTTTGGTTTCTCAAAGTCACCACCCATCATGTATTTGATCTCATGGGTTACTCAAAACTTCACCCATATCACACTTACGATTTCGAACAACAATACCACTCATACCCAACGACATTTACATTATCATAATTTCACAAATATATAAACCCAACAATTTACTCCGAGAATTCGCCCCGTGTTACTCACTAATTCCAACTAGGAAGAGTTTAGAATCATACCTTGATCTTGTTAGTGAGAAGAAATCGCTATTTCCTTTGATTTATATGAACCGATGGACAACTAGCGGGAATTTGTTGGTTTCTTGCGTTTTGGACACGGTGGTTTTGATACGGTGGAGAAAGGACACTGGCGATGTGGGGCTTGCTTGGGGAAAATAGGATTTTGATTTTAATGGAGGGTTTGGGGCTTTAGAGTAGGATATGAGTTGGATGATGAAGAAGATGTTTTAATATATTCGGACGGGTCGGTTTGGTTTTGGGTCGGGTCTCCCTAAATTAAACTTACCTGATGCGGTTGCCTGGCGTGACGGTCCGTCAACTACTTGACGTTCCATCACGTGGTGCGTCACAATTAGGCAGTGGATATGAATATTTTGTCAACATGTGACGGTCCGTGTGACGGGCCGTCGTAGGTTTGACGGTCCGTCAACTGGAACCGTCACTCGTAGACAGAATAGTGCTGTTACTTCCACCTTTTTGTACCTACACACTCAACGCACAAATTAACCATTTCTAACAAATCAAATTTTCTAAGACCATAATACAACAACAATTCTTGGGTTGCCTCCCATACAACGCCTGATTTAACGTCGCGACACGACGTGGGTGTCTTGATTACTCAGACTTCATCAAGATACACCAAAGACAGAACATCTACCTCCTCCGGGAGGCCCAGATATTGCTTTACCCTCTGCCCTTTGGCTTTGAACAACTAACCATCTTTATTTTTGAGTTTGACCGCACCGGATGGGAACACTTGGTGTACTTTGAATGGTCCGGACCATTTGGATTTGAGTTTCTCGAGAAATAATTTGAACTTGGAGTTGAACAACAATACCAAGTCCCCAACCTTGAACTCCCTTCTCTCAATTTTTTTGTCATGGTACTGCTTCATTCGTTCCTTGTATAGAGCGGATCTCTCATATGCTCGCAATCGGAACTCGTCCATCTCATTCAATTGTTCCAACCTTAGTTCCGATGCCTCTTTCCAACTTAGATTTAACTTTTTGAGCGCCCAAAGGGACTTGTGCTCAAGTTCCACGGGCAAGTGACAAGCTTTACCAAAAACAAATTGGTAAGGAGACATACCTATTGGCGTCTTAAATGTTGTTCGGTACGCCCAGAGTGCGTCATCCAGCTTTCTCGCCCAATCTCGCTGGTTCACATTCACAGACTTAGCCAAGATTTCTTTAAATTCCGGGTTTGACACCTCAACTTGCCCACTAGTTTGGGGGTGATAAGGTGTGGCTACCTTGTGTTGCTTCACTCCATATTTTGCTAGAGCAGCCCGGAACACCTTATTACAAAAATGTGAACCTCCATCACTGATGATTGTGCGAAGGGTGCCAAACCGAGCAAAGATGTTTCTTTTTAAGAATGCCACCACACTTCTACCTTCGTTATCGGCCAAAGCAACCGCCTCTACCCACTTTGAAACATAATCCACCGCTACCAAGATGTAACAGTTCCCATAAGAGCTTTCAAAAGGGCCCATGAAATCTATTCCCCATACGTCGAACAACTCAACCTCCAAAATAGTGGACATGGGCAATTCTTGTCGGCGAGAGATTGCTCCTCTTCGTTGGCATTGATCACAGCACTTGGCAAATTCATAGGAATCTTTCTGGATTGTCGGCCAATAGTACCCACACGTAAGATTTTTTGGGCAGTTCGATTACCCGCATGATGTCCTCCAACTGGGGACGAATGGCAAGCTTGCAAGATGCTTGTCATTTCCACTTCCGGTACACATCTCCTTACTATGTTGTCAGCACACAACCGGAATAAATACGGCTCATCCCAGAAAACCTTACTTGCATCATGGAGAAACTTCTTTTTCTGGTGGAAGTTCAAATCTTCCGGGATCATGTCACTCACCGCATAATTTGCGAAGTCAGCGTACCAAGGCACCATATCAAGTGACGCAGCCATCACCTGCTCATCCGGGAATGCGTCATCAATCTCCGGTTAATCTATTACGTTCTCTTCCCTCTCAAGCCTGGACAGATGATCCGCTACCTGGTTCTCACACCTTTTCCGATCTTGGACTTCAAAGTAAAATTCCTGCAACAATAGCACCCATCGGATTAATCGAGGTTTTGCATCCTTTTTGGTCATCAGATACCTCAAGGCTGCATGATCTGTGTGCACCACCACTTTTGTACCAAGTACGCTCTTAATTTCTCAAAAGCGTATACAACCGCCAGCAGCTCATGTTCTGTCACTGTGTAGTTCTTTTGCGCCCCATTCAATGCTTTACTAGCATAATAAATGGGATGAAAAAGTTTGTCTCGCTTTTGTCCCAGCACAGCTCCAAGTACAACACCGCTCACATCGCACATTATTTCGAACGGTTTGGACCAATCCGGGGCGAATTATAATAGGAGCATCCACTAACTTTTCTTTCAGGCATTCAAACGCCCTCAAGCACTCAGCATCAAATACAAACTTTGTCTCCTTTTCAAGCAACTTGCATAATGGGGTAGCAACCTTAGAGAAATCTTTAATGAATCTTTAGTAGAAACCCGCATGACCAAGAAAGCTCCTCACACCCTTTACTGAAATGGGTGGAGGTAGTTTCTCGATGAATTCTATCTTGGCTCTATCCACCTCTAGACCTCTCATCGATATTTTGTGCCCTAATACAATGCCCTCTTTCACCATGAAATGGCATTTCTCCCAATTAAGTACGAGGTTTGACTCTTCACACCTTTGCAATGCCTGACCCAGATTAGCCATGCAATCAACAAATGCATCACCTACTACCGAAAAGTCATACATGAAGACTTCCAATGTGTTCTCCACCATATCAGAAAAGATAGACATCATGCATCTTTGGAATGTTACAGGAGCATTGCAAAGACCAAAGGGCATGCGTCTAAAAGCAAACGTACCATAGGGGCAGGTGAAAGTGGTCTTCTCCTGATCTTCTGAGGCGATAGATATTTGGTTGTACCCCGAATATCCATCTAAAAAGCAATACCAACCTCTTCCAGCTAATCTATTCAGCATCTGATCCATAAAGGGCATGGGGAAATGATCACGGAGAGTACAGGAGTTTAGCTTCCGGTAATCCATACAGACTCGCCAGCCCGTGACAAGTCTTAATGGAATCAGCTCATTTTTGTCATTTGCTACCACAGTCATTCCTCCCTTCTTAGGAAAACATTACACTGGGCTTACCCATTTGCTGTCAGAGATTGGGTAAACCACTCCAGCATCGAGCCATTTGATGATCTCTTTCTTCACCACCTCTTGCATTGGTGGATTCAGTCTCCCCTGGTGCTCGGTGGTGGGAGTGCAATTTTCTTCTAGCTGTATCTTATGAGTACAAATACCTGGTGGGATGCCAATAATATCTGCAATGGTCCAGCCGATTGCTCTCTTGTGTCTCCTCAGTGTGGATAGTAATGCTTCAACTTGAGATTGCACAAGGTCTGTTGCGATGATTACAGGTAAGGTATCTTTGTCACCCAAAAATGCATACTTCAGATTACCTGGCAACTCTTTCAACTCTAATACCGGCGCTTCCTCAATAGAAGGCTTTGCAGGAGGTGTCGGTCTGTTCTTTAAATCGAGATCCAGTTTCTTTGGGGCGTAACCATATGACCCCATTCCAACCACAACATTTAGAATTTCCTCATAATCTTCAACGCCATCAACATCGAAGTTCATCATTACTGCTGCCAATGTCTCTACAGCAAGTCTCTCTTCAACAGAAACAATCACATCAGATTCTGCAAAAACATCAATAATCGAGACGACATTCATGTCCCTCGGTTGCCTCATTGATCTGCACACATTAAACTTCACTACCTCGTTGTTCAACCTGAAAGTCAAATCGTTGCTCTCCATATCCACTAATACTCTTCCGGTTGCCAAGAAGGGTCGTCCCAAAATAATAGGGACTTCAAAATCTACCTCGCAGTCCAAAATCACGAAGTCTGCCGGAAATATGAACTTCCCCACCTTCACAAGTACATCATACAGAATACCAACCGGGCGTTTCACCGATCTGTCAGCCATTAATAATCTCATAGTCGTCGGTTTGGGGGCTCCTAAGCCCAACTGCCAGTAGATGGCTAACAGCATCAAGTTTAGGCTAGCCCCCAAGTCACAAAGAGCCTTTGCAAAGTTAAACTCCCCTATGGTGCAAGGAATAGTGAACGCACCCGGGTCTTCTTTCTTTTGGACTAGCGGCCTTGATGCAATGGCGTACAATGGCGGAGGTTGTCTTCCGGTTCAAAACTTACCGACCTCTTCTTTGTGATCAAGTCCTTCATGAACTTGGCATAACCAGGCATTTGCTCAAGCGCATCCACCAGAGGGATGTTTACCGATATCTGTTTTAGCATGGTCATGAAGTTCAAGAACTTGCTATCTTCCACTTTCTTCTTCAACCGTTGTGGGAAAGGAGGTCGTGGCCGAGGCATCATAGTTGGAAGTTTTTCAACTTCCTTGCTTTTATCCATGAGCACTTGAGTAGCATCTTTTTCAGCACTGGACTTTTCAACCGACACTCTCACACCCTCATCGACCAAATTTTCAGCATCTACTAACTCATCTTCCTTAGCAACGCTACCTTTCTGGGTCTGGATTACCGGATGTGATTCCGATAATGTCTTACCACTTCTGGTGGTGATTACCATACAATTCCCGTCATTTCTCGGGTTTTGAATGGCGTCACTCGGCAATGTTCCAGCTTTCCTTTGATTTAGAGACGCCGAGACTTGACTCATTTGTTGCTCTAACTGCTTGATTGAGGTGGAATGAGAATTTACCAACTGACTCAATGATGATAATTCAGATTTCATTTACTTGACTCCGGAGTCAGTGGATTCCACCTTTAACATCTTTGCCATAATATTTTCTAACTTGGACATCCCTGTCTCATTGCTAGTTCTTTCTCGATTACCAGGTGGTACGTACAACCCACCTCTATCAGTTTTATTCATCCAGTTCCCCTGATCACGGTCTCTGTAGCCAGCTTTTTCATAGTAGTTGTCCTTCTGATAGTTCCGACCTTGGTTTCCCTGGCCATTGGCCTGGAAACCCCCCAAATAATTCGCCTCCTCGTCAGACTCGAACTCTGTTGCTCTTCTTTGGGAACTCACAACTTTCACTTTCTCCATGTCTCCTGACAGCAAATGTTCTGTCAATAGGTCTATTTGCGTTTTTAGATGGGCCATATCTTGGTCCCGCTCTTCCTCTCTCCTCCGTTGTTCCGCTGACATACTGACTGCATGAGTTCTAGCAGCCATCTCTGTGTCCCGTGTATGCCAGGCCCTGTTGGTTTTAGTGAGCCGGTCCAGAATAGTTGTGGCATCGATAAAAGTGAGACCCATAAACGCTCCACCTGCTGCATTATCCAGTGTTGGCTTGGTAGCCGAATTAAGTGCCCTGTAAAATGTCTGCATCAGGAAATTGTTGTTCAATTGATGGTTCGGGCATTGTGTCAGCTTCTTCTTGAACCGCAACCACATCTCATGTAACGCCTCATGAGGTTGTTGTCTGAAATTGCTTATTTCATCCCTCAACTGTATCATCCTAGAGGGAGGAAAGAACCTTTCTAGGAAAGCTCCTTTCAACTCTCCCCAAGTAGCGATAGAGTCGGGGGTTAGCTCTGTCAACCATAACGCTGCCTCGTCAGATAGAGACAATGGAAACAACCTGAGTCTAATCGCGGTCTGACTTACTCTAGGCAATTCAAACGACTTGCAGATACCCACAAAGTTCATTAGGTGTCGGTTTGGATCATCACCAGCCATACCACGGAACAATCCCTTTAAGTTCAACAGCTGGAGCATTGTGCTAGTTATGTTGAACTTAGCCCCGGGCACTAGTGGAGGAAGAACAATGGCGCCTGTAGCACCAAACTCCATCTAATGCAGTATCATCCTCTATATCTTCGGCATTCAAGTGATGTTGATCATGTTGAGCCTACTGTTCTGCAGTGAGTCTTGCTACCTCTGTTTGTTGTGCAGCCATGGTTTGGCTTAGTATTCTTGCGAGCTCAGGGTCGTAGGGTAATATTGGTTCACCCGAGCGTCGGGTACTTGGCATGCACAACTTAGTACCCTGTAATAAACAAAAACAACAAATAAAAGTAAAATCAGGAAATATGACTAAGAGTCAAATAAACACACCAGACTTAATAAACAACCGTATTCCCCGGCAACGGCGCCAAAATTTGATATGCCCAAATTACCACTCCAATTACGAAGCATAAGCGGTCGTCGTCAAATATAGAACCCAACAGGCACGGCTAGCAAGTAGAACATATACACAACAGGCACGGGTGAAAGTAAGAACGACGCACATGGGATCCTCGCCCAAAAAACAGTATATATGCATCAGTTCTAAAAAATGACGGTTTACAGATAACCTCAAGTATAAAGTATGAGAGGGAAGAATAAAGGTAGACATGCTCGGGAAAATAAATAAATAACCAAGATAATCATGACAATCTCAAATCCAGAAGTAACAGCCTTGCAGTACCCAAATTTCATACTTATAACCGTAATTGAGAACAATTCTGAAATCAAGTAACGAGAGTCTACCTACAGTTCCCAGGCCACCCATAAAACTGAGGAACACAATCAAGTGAAAACAAACCCTCCGGCTTCCTATACTACCGGAGCGTACAATCAACAGACAACAGACAAGGGTGGAATCTCAAATAATGTATGATATGGTGCATGATAACCTCAGGGTGGAATAGAACTCTGTATGTACCTCCTTTGGTGCCGATCTGGCCCAACAGGTAGGTTCCATGGAAAGACACAGACCGTATACCTCTACTCCACCGTATACCCTCCCCCCTAGCACACGCAGCTCAAAGCCTCATGCCGTGTCCGGCGAGGTCCATGGAGGTCTTGGACCCCATACTAAAACTCAGAATCAAAACGTGTCCTCTCGAATAGAGTCTGGGTTCAAGCTAGTGGCTATGTCTCAAATATGCATGCCTAGACCCTGTCTAGGACTAAAGCAGTGAAAAGATGTCTCAAAAACCCCTCCAAGGGCACCCAGGCATAACCTGGTCTAAAACAGTAGTAAAATATATCAAATGCTTGACCTGGACGAGCCTAAATTCATTTCAAATCAGTAAGAAAACTCAGATAGCACTGTGACCCGGTCGAATCTAGAAATAGTAGTAAGATCATGAAAAAATCCATATTTTAAATTCCCTTTTCCCCCAAGAAGATTCACGTATCAAGTCAAATCATTTCCAAATACAGTTTCATTAAAAATGGGCCCCCGGGGCCATGCAAGTTTAAGAAAATAGTCCCAGTAGGCCTGAAGACCAAACCATAGTAAAATGTTGGAAAAATCTCTTTATATGCATGGAAATGATATGATCAACACACAATAACCGCCAACAGCTCACAACAACCTATTGGTTCTGCACTGGCTCCCGAAACTACTCAGCAGGCATAACCAGCCTAGAAGGATAATTCTATATCCGGGACTCGTGGACATTCCCAATAAACCCACCGTCTATGTTCCAGAGTCAACAAGACCTCACTGGACCGCAAGGGTAATAATATCAAGTAATAAGAGTACTACACACAACGGAGGAATGAAATGGGATGGATCATGGAAAAGTGGTCAAGGTCTGTGGTACAAACCTAATAACCTAACCCAAGGATGCCAATTAGTACAACTTTTCCCAATATATGCTAAGTCTAGGAGCTTAGACCATAACCTACCTGTCCTATGATGACAAGCTGCAGGAACGATGATATCCAAAGCCGAGCTGCTCCGAGAAGCTCCAAAAGAGAATCAAACTATCAATTTCATGAATAAAACATCAAAATGAGTCTAACGATACCCATATTGCTACAATTGTAGCCAGGTCGATATCTGGGTCAAAAGCAGGCTCGTGGGGCCCACACCCAAAACAAAAAATGAAAAGAACCACGACGACCCCAACGATGCCAAGAAGGCATGCTCCAAATTTGAGCACAATTGGCCAAGGGAAGGGCACCAAAACAGCCCGCAAAAGTTGGGGTTAAATGAATGGAATTTCAATAATAAGAACGGAAATTGGGAAAGAATTACTTACCAAAAGGACGGAAAATCAGCCCAAGACGAAGAATTCTTCACCCTCACGATCATGCACAAGCTTAGAGGCAGAATCTACCATAAAATCCAAGGTTTGGATATCAGCATCAATGGAAGAATCTTGAGAAAACCAAAATGAAGTAACTTGGGGAAGATGACTTACCAATATACGAAGGAGCACGGAAAATCCACAAACAATTGACTCCCCAAGGCTTAGAACTGATTTAGAACAAAATGGTGGAGAGATATTTCAGTTTTAGAGTGAGAAAGTAGTGAAGAAGTGGCTGGAAAAATGAACATTCAACAATTTATAGCTGCAGGAAAATGGCCAGCTGGCGCTGAAGGCTGGCTTGCAACTATTTTTCTGCAATTTTTGAAAACTCTCCAGGGCATTTTGGGCATAATCAGAACACGTTATTCAAAAACCAATAATGCTAATACAGTGGAAATGACATTTCAGACTCAACGGAATCGACGAAACTTCTATAGAGGTTGTTTCAGAGAAATGTTGACCCTAGTCAACACTAACGAAAAGGAATTCAAAGGCCCAAAATGAGTTCGGCTTACCCAGAACCCAAACCAACCACCTTTCTAGCCCAAACTCAACATTTCGGATGTGATAGAAGTATAGGATTTCAAAACCGTCACTACAATCATCGAAAGTCATCCAAAGTTACACTTTCAACTCCAAATGGCCTAAAAACTGAGAAAATAACACAAAACCCACACCGGAAGTTCTCAAGCCTCAACTAAAGGTCCAACTAGACCAAACTCAACGCTCCGAAGCTAACGAAATTGTTAGAATTCAATTCTGAGCACGTTAGCTAAGAATATTGACTAAACTCAATGATATTCTAAGTTTTAGCTCTAAAACAGGCAAACGGCCAAAATGACCAAACGAGCGACCAGGGCACCGAACTACCTGTCCCAGCAAGCCATAAATGATTTAGGGCTGCTACAGAAAAGCTCTAACAGTACAATAAATGCGTAAGCGCGAAGATGACCGAAAGGGTCATCAAAACATCCACAACTAAAAAGACTTTCGTCCATGAAAGTCAAGAAGAAGGGAGTACCAGAAGGCTCGAACAACTGTGGATACTGATCATGCAACTCACTCTCGGTCTCCCAAGTAGCCTCCTCAACCGAATGGTGCCTCCACTGAAATTTCACAACCAAAATATCCCTAGATCTCAATCTCCTGATATCTCTTCCCAGAATAGCTATCGGTTCTTCAACAAATGACAAGCTCTCATCTAACTGAACCGAATTCCAATGCAACACATGAGACTCATCTGGCACATACCGGCGCCACATCAAGACATGAAAAACTAGATGAACAGCTGAATACATCGGAGGCAAAGTGAACATGTAGGCAATACTACTAACACTTTGTAGAATCTCAAAAATAAACCTGGGGCTAAGCTTGCCCTGCCGACCAAATATCATCATGCCCGTCACGGGTGATACCCAAAAGAAAACCAAGTCACTAACAATAAACTCCAAGGTACAAAATGTACGATCAGCGTAGCTCTTCTGCCTACTTTGGGCCGCTCTAAGACTGTCCTGAATCAAACAAACTCGGTCCAAGGAATCTCTAAGTAAATTTTTTCTCTGCGGTCTGGACTCTAACCCATCAAACCAACCAATCAGCAATCTGAAATGCCTACCATACAGAGCCTCGAACGGTGCCATGCCAATGCTCGAATGGAAACTATTATTATATGCAAACTCGGCCAAAGGCACAAACTGATCCCATGAGCTCCCAAATTCAAGTCCACAAACCTGTAGCATGTCCTCCAGGACCTTAATAGTCCTCTTGGACTAGCCATCTGTCTTAGGGTGGAAAGCAGTACTAAGCTGAAACTTTGTACCTAAATCACTCTGTATAGCTCTCCAGAACTGAGATGTGAACTGAGTGCCACCATCTAAAATGATAGAAGCTGGGACCCCATGCAACGGAACAACCTCACGAATGTAGATCTGAGATAACCTCTCTGCCCCATAAGAAGTCTGAACCAGCAAGAAGTGTGCTGACTTAGTCATCCTATCAACAATCACCCAAATGAAGTCAAACCCATGAAAAGTACGAGGCAAACCAACAACAAAGTCTATAGTAATACCTTCCCACTTCCATTTAGGAATGGGAAGTCGCTGCATCAACCACCCACTCTCATGTGCTCAAACATAACCTGCTGAAAGTTGAAGCACCGAGATACAAACTCTGCCATGTCCCACTTCATACCACTCAACGAGTAAAGCTTTCTCAAATCTCTATACATCTTCACGGCGCTCGAATGAATGGAATATCTGGAATAATCAGCCTCATGAAGTATCAACTGAATCAAGTCACTAACCCTCAGAACACAAAGTCGACCATCGAATCTCAAAATACCATCAGAACCCAAAGTAGCTCGGCTGGCCTCACCCTGAACTACCTGGTCATGAAGGTCACACAAACCCTCATCCTCAAACTATCGGCCCTGAATCTGATCAACCAGAGTGGAAAAAACCTCAACACTAGCAAGAACTCTGCTGGGATCCGATAAATCAATCCTAACCGAACGGTTAGCCAAGGATTGGATGTCCAAGGCCAACAGTCGCTCAGAAACTTAGAGTGAAGCTAGACTACCCATACTCACTGCCTTATGACTCAAGGCATCCGCTACCATATTTTTCTTGCTCGAATGGTATAAAATAAAGAAATCATAGTCCTTCAACAAATTAATCCATCTCCCCTGCCTCGAGTTCAGCTTGCGCTGACTCGTAATGTACTGAAGACTACGATGGTCAGTGAATATCTCACAATGATCTCCATATAGATAGTGCCTCAAGATCTTGAGCGTGAAGACTACCGCCATAAACTCCAAATAATGAGTGGGGTAGTTGCGCTCGTGAACCATAAGTTGCCTCGACGCATATGCTATTACTCGACCCTACTGCATCAACATACAACCAAGACCTACCCTTGAAGAATTACATTACATGGAGAAACTCTGACCGTCAACCGATAAAGTTAACACTGCAGCTGAAGTCAATAAGGCCTTAAGCCTCTGGAAGCTATCCTCGCACTGATCTGACCACTGGAATGGGACATCCTTCCTAGTCAGCATAGTCAAGGGTGCTGCTATGGAAGAAAATCCCTCAACAACCCATTTGTAGTACCCAGCTAACCTAACAAAGATACGAACATCAGTAGGAGTAGTAGGTCTAGGCCAATCACGAACCACAAAAATCTTACCTGGATCAACTCTAATCCTATCCTTATACACCACGTGTCCTAGGAATGCAACTAACTCAAGCAAAAACTCACACTTTAAAAACTTGGCATAAAGTCGATGATCTCTCAAAGTATGAAGTATAGTCCTCAAATGCTGCTCATGCTCATCCCTACTCCTCGAGTATATCAGAATGTCATCAATGAAGACTATCACAAACATATCCATGTACGGGCTAAGAACCCTATGCATCAAATACATAAAGGCTACGGGGGCATTAGTCAACCCAAAAGACATCACCAGGAACTCATAGTGGCCATAACGTGTCCTGAATGCTATCTTAGGGATGTGCTCTGCCCTAATACTCAATTGATGGTAGATGGACCTCAAATGAATCTTTGAAAACATGGCTGAACCCTGGAACTGATCAAACAAGTCATCAATACTCGGCATCGGATACCTATTCTTCACTGTCACCTTATTCAACTACCGATAGTCAATACACATACTCATCGACCCATCCTTCTTCTTCATGAATAGGACAGGAGCACCCCAAAGAGACACACTCGGTCTAATGAACCCCTTAGCTAACAAATCCTGGATCTGCTTCTTCAGCTCTCTCAACTCAGAGAGAGCCATACGGTAGGGAGTGACAGAATTGGGCCTGGTGCCCGGCTCTAATTGGGCCTGGTGCCCGGCTCTAACTTAATGGAAAAATCAATATCTCTCTTAGGTGAAAGTCCTGGTAGGTCGGTAAGAAACACATCTAGGAAGTCTCTAACCACAGCAATGGACTCAGGGGATGTAGGGTCAATACTAGTATCTCAGACATATGCTAGATAAGCTAGACACCCATGAGAAATATACTTCCTAGCTAGTAAACAAGAGACGATCCCTGACGGTGCATGGATAACAGAACCCTGCCACACAACCGGAGATATACCAGGCACAACTATAGTAACGGTCTTGGCATATCCAAAACCGCATGGTGAGAAGATAACCAGTCCATGCCCAATATCACATCAAAGTCTAACATATTAAGTATCATCAAGTCAACCCAAGTCTCTATATCACCAACAAATATCACACAGGATCTCACAATCCAATCCATTACTAATGAATCTCCTACTGGGGTCAAAATAGAAACAACAACAGATAATTGTTTACTAGCCAACCCCAAACAAGGTAGAAAGTAGGCAGATATATATGAACAAGTGGATCCACGATCAAATAAAGCATAAGCTGGCTGACGATATACAGAAATCGTACCTGTGGTCATAGCCTCCAAGGCCTCTGCCTCCAGTCTCCCAGGGACCGCATAGAACTAATGACAACCTCCACCTGCCCGATCACCATCCCTACCACCTGCTCTTCCACATAGGGCAGCACCCCTAGCCTGACCACCCCTCCCTCTAGTGGAAGGCTAAACTGCTCGTAATGGCTTGGCCGGCTGAACTGTACCCTACTGGGGACAATCTCTAGCAAAGTGACCACCAAACCACAAGTGTAACAATCCCTTGATCACCTTCTCGGTCTGGATGAACCAACACAACCTGAATGGCCACCACAACCTGATGCCTCAAAAGTTGTACCCTTCAATGACTGCCCACTATAGCCCTAATGGCTTCTCTGACCCTGCTCGAACTGGGTACTATCAAAAGTCTGAAGCAAAGCCTTAACCGATCGACTGGACTGAACCTGGTGCTGCTGTGGTTGATAACCCCGACCCCATTGGCCTCAACCTCTACCACCATGCCTGGAACCACTGTAGCCACCCTGATGTCGAGGCCTCTTATCTCTGGCCCTGGTGTCAGGATGATGCAAATCCTCAACTGTATAGGCATAGTCCATAATGGCCTTGAATGATCGACCTCTAGCAACCAATATCTTTTTAGGCTCTCTGAACTCTCTCCGTAGCCCCAAAATAAATCTACGAACCCTTTTAACCTCAGCAAGCATAATTATGGCTCCAAACAGAGCAAGCTGATGAAAACGAGTCTCGTACTGTGAGACAGTCATAGAATCTTGAGAAAGTCTAGTAAAGTCCTCCCTCCAATGCTCTTTGTCGCTCTGTGGAAAGAACATGGACATAAAAGACTCATAGAACTCGGACTAGGTCAAAGGAGGTGATGTAGAAGACCTGCAAGGAACTTGTGCCCTCTATCATAACTTCGCTGGACCCTCCAGCTGATATGAAGTATAACCAACCCCGTGAGTTTCCAATAAGCAAAAATGATACAGCATCTCCTCACAGGTGGTGATAAAGTCATGTGGGTCCTCACCCTGTGTACCAGCAAATCTAGGCGGTGCCTATCTGAGAAGCCTACCCAAGGCCTTCTGCTCCCCATCTGTCATAGTAGGGGGAGGAGCAAGAGGCCGAGAAACTGATGGTACTCGAACAACCTCAGCACGAGGAGCTGTAGTAGTAGGCTATGCTCCTGAAATCGGAACACCCAGGGCTACCCCCTGAGCGGATGTCTGGGCTGTTTCATAAGGACGCTCCCCAATCATAACCAAAATCTGAACAAGTAAACCCCGAATATCCAAAGGCTGAGCTGGGGATGAAGCTGGCACATAAACTGATATTGGAGCTGGTACTCGAGCTGGTGGTACCTGGGCTTCCCCCGGGTCTACATGTTGCTGCTCTAGAGCGAACTCTGGCTTGTAGTCATACTCTAGCTCTACCTCAACTCTAGCAAGCTCTAGAAGGTGCTGCTGCTCTGGGGCGCCCACGACCCCTACCAATACCCTTGCGACCACCCCGACCCCTTGTTGGAGTCTGAGGTGCAGGGGCAAGAGGCTCTCCTCCACTAGAAGCTGAAGATCTCGTATGAACCATCTGCGGAAGAGTGAACCAGAATAAGTGAGATTCCCAGAAACTTTCAAGGTTACTACGCACCAGATAGAAACCAGAAAAGTCCAATTCTTCCTAAGATGTCACTATAGCCTCCCGAAGATTATGTATGGACATCCGGTCCGATCCGCGGACTCTACTAGACATTGGCTCTTATACTGATGACACTGGTGAACCTAGAGCTCTGATACTAAGTTGTCATGACTTGATTTCTCGGTTATGATGGCACCTACAATCCCCCCAGTAGGCGAACTAATTCCCGTAGCCCGGAACGGTCAGTAATGGGATACTTTCTAATAGTTTAAGTAGAAGAACAAATAAATAAGCGGAAGCAAGGGAACAAGATGAAAAAACCGGATAACAGGAGTAATTTAAATACAAAGCAAAAACTAAACCAAACCCAAAACCTAGTATCATAGCATATAGAAGCCCAAACTACATAAGGAGTACAATGGTCCAATAGAAATATATATACACAAGATGTCTCCGAGTAGTAATAGAGTGCAGAATATACAAAAGATAAACTAGTGTCAAGCTCTGAACGCCAAGAGCTCACCCTCAGCCTGGATGATCAAAAAATAGCACCCCGCACGAGTCTCCCATGCTCTTACAGTGATGGCCCACACTAGGATCTATACCAGAAGATGATGAGTGTAGAGTGAGCACCAAATGCAAAGCATAAGGTACCCAGTAGGTATCATAGGCCGACTGGGCACATATAAGTTAAAAGGGCAATAGCAGATGGAATAGAAGTAAACAGTCACATAAATCAATGAAAAGGTATACAAGAACTAGCCTAGAGGGAATACAACAGAAAGCAACATTCAAGGCTAGGAAGTAGAATATATACACAACAGGTACAGGTTAAAGTAAGAACGACTCACCTGCGATCCTTGCCAAAAAAAAATATATATGCATCAGTTCTAAAAATAGACGGTATATCGGTAAACTCAAGTATAAAGTATGGGAGAGAAGAATAAAGGTAGACATGCTCAGGAAATAAAATCAATAACCAAGATAATTATGATAATCTCAAATCCAGAAGTAACAGCCTAGCAGTACCCAAATTCCATACTTATAACCGTAATAGAGAACAATTCTGAAATCAAATAACGAGAGTCTACCTACAGTCCCCAGGTCGCCCAGGCAACCGAGGAAAGTGATCAAGTGAAAACAAACCCTCTGGCATCCCATAATATCGGAGCGTACAATCAATAGATAAAATAAAAGGGTGGAATCTCAAACAATGTATGATATGATGCATGATAACCTCATGGTGGAATAAAACTCTGTATGTACCTCCTCCGGTGCCGATCGGGCCCAACAAGTAGGTTCCATAAAAGGACACAACACATATACCTCTACTCTACTGTATACCCTCCCCCCGGCACACGCAGACCAAAGCCTCAAGCCTGGAGAAGCAAGGTCCATGGAGTTCCCGGACCCTATACTAAAACTCAAAATCAAAACGTGTCCTCCAGAATCGAGTCCAGGTTCAAGCCAGTGGCTAAGTCTCAAATTTGCATGCCTAAACCCTGCCTAGGACTAAATCAGTGAAAAGATATCTAAAAAACCCCTCCAAGGGCGCCCGAGAATAACGGGGTCTAAAACAGTAGTAAAATATCTCAGATACTCGACCTGACCAAGCCTAAAATCATTTCAAATCAGTAAGAAAACTCGGCTAGCACTCCGACCCGGTCGAGTCTAGCAATAGTAGTCAGATCATGATAAAAGCCATATTTTAAATCCACCTTTTCCCCAAGAAGATCCACGTATCAAGTCAAATCATTTCCAAACCCATTTTAATTGAAAACGGGCCCCCAGGGCCATGCAAGTTTAAGAAAACAGTCCAGTAGTCCCAAAGCCCAAACCATAGTAAAATGTGGGAAAAATCTCTTTATATGCATGGAAATGATATGATCAACACATAATAGCCGCCCAGCAACTCAAAATAACCTATCGGCCCTACACGGGATCCCGAAGCTACTCAGCTAGCATAACCAGCCTAGAAGGATAATTCTATGTCTGGGACTCGCGGACGTTCCCAATAATCCCACTATGTATGTTTCAGAGTCAACAAGGCCTCACAGGACCACAAGGGTAATAATATCAAGTAATAAGAGTACTACACACATTGGAGGAAAGAAATTGGATGGATTATGGAAAAGCGGTCAAGTTCTGTGGTACCAACCTAATAACCCAACCCAAGGATATCAACAAGTACAATTTAACCCTATATTCTATGTCTAGGATCTTAGACCGTAACCTACCTATCGTTTGACGATAAGCTACGGGAACGATGATATCCGGGGATGAGCTGCTCTGAGAAGCTTCGAAGGAGAATCAAACTATCAATTTCATGAATAAAACATCAAAATAAGTCTAACGATACCCATATTTCTACCATTCTAGCCGGGTCGATATCCAGGTCAAAAGCAGGCACGCGGGGACCAAACCTGAAACAAAAAATAAAAAGAACCATGACGACCCCAACGATGCCAAGAAGGCATGCTCCAAATTTGAGGACATTTGGCCAATGGAAGGGCGCCAAAACAGCCCGCAAAAGTTGGGGTTAAAAGAATGGAATTTCAATAATTATAAGAACGGAAATTGGGCAAGAATTACTTACCAAAAGGATGTAAAATCAGCCCAAGAAAAGGAATTCTTCACCCTCAGGAGCATGCACAAGCTTAAAGGCAGAATCTACCACAAAATCGAAGGTTTGGATATAAGCATCAATGAAGGAATCTTGAGAAAACCAAAATGAAGCAACTTGTGGAAGATGACTTACTAAGATACGAAGGAGCATGGAAAATCCACGAATAATTGACTCCCCAAGGCTTAGAACTGATTTAGAGAAAAATGGTGGAGAGATATTTGAGTTTTAGAGTGAGAAAGTAATGAAGAAGTGGCTGGAAAAACAAACATTCAGTAATATATAGCGGCTGGAAAAAGGCCAGCGCGATCGCGCTGCCTTGGCGTCGTTAGCACTGAAGGCTGGCCTGCAACTTTTTTTCTGCAATTTTTGAAAATTCCCGAGGCATTCCACGTATAATCGGAACCCGATATTAAAAAACCAATAATGTTAATAGAGTGGAAACGACATTCCAGACTCAACGAAATCGATGAAACTTCTATACGAGGTCGTTTCAAAGAAATCTTGACCCAAGTCAACACTAATGAAAAGGAACTCAAAGCCCCGAAATGAGTCTGGCTCACCCGAAACCTGAACCAACCACCTTTCTAGCCCAAACTCAACATTCCTGAGCTGATGGAATTGTCTGATTTCAAATCCGACACTCTGATAATCGAAAATCACCCAAAGTTACACTTTCCAACTCCAAATGGCCTGTAAGCTAATAAAACAACACAAAACCCACAATGGAAGTTCTCAGGCCTCAACTAAAGGTCCAACTAGACCAAACTCAACGCTCTGGAGCTAACGGAACTTTTAGAATTCAATTTTGAGCACGTTAGCTAAGAATGTTGACTAAAGTCAACGATATTCTAAGTTTAAGCTCTAAAACAGGCAAACGGGCAAAATGACCAAACGAACGACTAGGGCACCAAACTACTGGCCCCAACAAGCCATAAATGACTTGGGGCCGCTACAGAAAAGCTCTAAAAGTACAATAAATGTGTAAACACGAAGATGACAGAAAGGGTCATCACATGAGCAATTTTAGTCTTTACGTTTGACAAAAGTGGACACTTTTAGTTTCCGTCAAATACTTAACCAACAACAGTTATATATTGTGAGAATTGTGACAAAAAAAAGTGAACATTTCTAGTTTCAGGAAAGTTTCGTCAACTCTTAAATGCAACACCAAAAACCTCACTAGGTCCTCCCCTCCTTGTTTATTTTTTTCTTTTTTGGGTTTGTTTTTCGCTCCAATCCATCTAATTAATGAGTAATTGTTACCACATAATTCCAAGAGTAAGGTTAGTTCTTCTAGATTTTCTTCATTCATTGGCTTTGTTAATCATTTCTTTGTTTTCTCTCTTGTTTCATTTTTCTATCATTCATTGATTCTCAAAATGATGAATGCTTTAAGTTTAAGTCTTGTCAAGAAAATTAAAATAACCAATTCATCAATATTCTAATGAGAAGAATTATTGTCATGAAACGTTGATTTAGTGGTTCGCTGCTAGATTCATTTGAACCCAATTTTTTATCAGAGTATAGATTTTTATGTTAAAATTGATAGAAAAATTCAATACCTATGAAGTATGAACTAATAATTTTAGAATTAGTAAGATGACTTCAAGGCTTAGGATCTTGACAGTTTAACTCATTTTAAAGTTAAAATCATATTACATATAAAAGGTTTAGGAAGGGGTAATATAGGGAAAACATGCATAAAACACAAAATGACCATGAGAGTCATTACATCAACCACCACTAAAACACGTATTTGTCCTAAAACATAAATAGAAGGAAAGTACCTAAACGGTCAAAAAGTAAGGGATATCTGCTCTTCATATCTAGCTCGGTCTCCCAAGTGGCTTTCTCCATTAGTCGATGTCTCTGTTGTACTTTCACTGAAGACATCTATGTGGACCTCAACTTATGAATTTGTCTATCCAAAATAGCTACAGGCTTCTTCTCAAATCTCAGATTTTGATCCAATGGTACAAAGTCCCGTTAAATCATATGGGAACCACCAAAATGTCACTTATTCAACATAGATACATGAAATATGAGATGCAAAGCTGATAGTGTCACGACCCGATTTCTCAGGTCATGATGGCACCTACAATCCCCTAGTAGGCAAACCAATTCCCATAACCTGAAATGGTTAGTAATGGGCTACTATCTAACCAATACATAAAATAAGCAGAAATAAGTGAAAGCAGAATATAAGATAAGATAAAGCGGAAGCAATAACCTGAATATATACATAATGAAACTACACCAACCCTAAGACTTGGTATCGACAGTCCAGAAGATTCTAATAGAATACAAGTGCTAAAAGTAACAAAAGATAAGTACAACTGTCTTTGAATATACAATGAGTAACAATACAAATGAGGAGACGTGGTCAAACCCCGACCGCTAGGCGCTTACCCTAGTCTTGAAGATACAAAAGTTGCACGAGTCTCCAATGCGGTCAACGGCGAAGCTCAACTAGTATCTGCACCAAAAAGATGCAAACGTGTAGTATGAGCACAAATTACTAAGCAACGGGTACCCAGTAGGCATCATCGGTCGACTGAGCGAATATAAGATTTTTAAAGTAATATAGCAGATAACAAGAAAACAATCACGGAAATCAAGGAGGAAGCACCAGGAACTAGCACAAAGAGTAATCAAATAGAAGTTACAAGTACAACATGCTAGCACAGAAAGGCTACATACACATGAACACAAGTGAAAGAAGGAAGAACGCACCTGGAGTCCTTGCACAACAATATAAGTAATGAGAGAGAGAGTTAAGAAAAATGATGGTATACTGGTAACCTCAAGTAAAAAGGAAAGAAGTAATTCAATCCAACATAATCAAACTAGAAGGCATACACTAACAGAAACATGCTTTAAACACCAACTATCAAGATAAGCATAAACCGGGATCAATCTCAAAAATACAAACATAGAATGGGATAACTAAACAACCATAAACGATAGCTACTACTCAAAATTATGACAAGGAATAGGACCAGAAACCGACAATCTTCTAAGAAGACTGCACAATAGTGCCTCAATAGTATAGGACTCACTAGCCCCTCAATACTCAAGCCCAGAACTCAGAGCCTCAACTGGCTAAAACTTACCAATCCACCAAGAACCAAGGACCATGACAAGCTTCATAAAATGACAGGAGTAATAATCTACCTACAGTCCCAATGGCCGCCCATACAATCGAGGAATGCAATCAAGTGAAAATAAACCCTTTGGCCGCCAATACAACCGGAACGTACACTGAACACATATCAAAAAAGGGTGGAAACCGAGTGAAATATACGGCCTGGCTGTTACCCCCTCTGGCACCTATAAGGCCCAATAGAGGCAGGATCCATGGAAGGCCCTTTTCCGTGTACCTCTCCTACGCTGTACATCCCCCTCCTAGCATGCTGCATCGGCCCATATCTTGTAGCCAAGGAAGGATAGAGGTCCATGGAGGTCTACCTCTTTACCACATACAAAACTGCGCAATCTCAAGTGTAGCTCAAAACTCAAAATCTCATAGTACATGCCCGGCTTCGACACGGGTCTAAAAAAGTAGTAGTGATCTCAAAAGACCCTCTAAAAGGGTGGCCAAAGTATACTAGGGTCTAAATCAGTAGAAATCAAGTCTAGTGCTCTGCCCAGCCTAGCCTAGTATAAGTAGAAAATCAAGTCTAGTGCTTTGCCGAGTAGAGGCTAGTACTAGTAGGAAAACCAGTAATCAAATCATCCTAATATCCATTCTACTCCGAGAGGTTTCATAAAAGCCAATTTCAAAACCCTTTCAAAGTCACATTACCAAAAATGGGCCCTCGAGGCCATGCAAGGTTTATAAAATTGATTAAAGTAGTCCCAAAGCCAAATCAGTAGTAAAACATTCAGGGAAAACCTTTTTCTCATTTATGATATGCTCGCAAACAATAGAGTAGCCCAAAATGGCTCACAAACATTCCTATCGGCCCTGCACAGGCTCAACAGCTCTACAATAGACATAACCTGCCTAAAGTAAAAGATCTATGTCTAGGACTCACGGATATTCCCAAATAACCCACAATCTATGTTCCGGAGTCAATGCAAGGCCGCACAGGACCACAAGGGTAATATACGATACTACGCAAATACTACAAACAATGTATGAAATAAGTGGACAGAAAGGCAGACAATGTCTGGGGTACCAACCTTGTACAACCCACCAAGGATACTAATTTATGCAGTTATAGCCTATATACGCAGAATCTAGGTAGGGAAAGCCATAACCTACCTGTCGCCTGATGAATAGTTGCGGGGACGGTGTCGTCCAGACTCAAATTGCTCCGAGAAGCTCCAATTCATGAAACCACTATCAATACAATAATCTACACATTAATGCGAGACTAACGATACCTATAATTCTATAAAAATAGCAGGGTTGAAATTCGGGTCACTGGCGGACTCGTGGGCCCCATAACCCAAAATTAAAATTAAAAATGGACAAAATAGTCACAATGACAATGGGGTTACATTCCCGGAAAATCAAGGTAATTGGGCAAGAAATTCGAGATAGAATAGCCCCTAAAAGTCAAACAACCAAAGAAGGAATTTAAGGAAAGAAAATTGGAAAAAGGCAAGAATCACCTACAAAAACGGAAGAATTAATCCAAGAATGTGAATAAGAACGATCCTGATAAGCATGCACTTCACCTGGAATAGAATCTACGAGCAATTTTTGAGCTTGAGAGAGATGGAAACAATGGAGATTTAAGCCAATTAAGAAGACAACAATGGTGGGTTTAATCAATTGGAGAAGACATGTTGGGAAAGAAGGAGACTTACCACAATAGTACCGGAAGAAGCTCAAGGAGTTTGGTGAGATTTCCCCAAGGATTTTGGTAACCAGAAGTGAACAAATTTGAGTTTTGGAGCTTTTTACAAGAAAGCAACGAGGTGTGAAACGAGAAAAAGAAAAAGAATGTATTGATTTTTAAAACTGCCAGCAGACACCGCAATTGCGGCATTTGCATCGTGATTGCGGAGGCACGGAGGAATAGTGACCTCCATAATTTCGAAGAAACCACCACAAATGTGGAAGCCGCAAATGCCGCCGAGCATCACAATTGCGGAACCAACACTTCCGGCCAAACACTACAAATGCAGTGTCTCACCGCAAATACGGTCGAATGTATGCAAATGCGGACCCAATAGGTACAACATCACAGCCAAAAACCTGCTATGTTTAAAATGCACAATTGAACCCTCAGGATGAATTAGGGATCCCACGGACACAAACGAACAAAGCTATTTGATAAGAAACGGTATTTTGGATCCAATGGAATCGATGAAAATCTCATCGGGGGTTGATTTAATGGAAAGGTGGACCCCGTTCCCAAAACCAACCTTAGACCAACTATTTCCAAAATTAAACCCAATGGCCAAAAACAAGTTCAGAAACCTCGGGACCCATTTTTAATGGACCGTCTAGCCTAAACTTGACATTCCAGAGCTAACAGCGCTGACAGAATTTCCATCTGAGGCCATCTTCTCCAAATGGTGACCAAAGTCAACCAAACAAGCCCAACTGGCTTGAAAACACAGAACGAGAGAGAATTTTAAGCTAAAAAGCTCCCGGTTCCTGACCAGAGGTCCCACTAGACCAAAATCCACTCTCCAGAGCTAACGAAACTGTCAGAATTTGGTTCAGAGCACGTTCTCTCAATATCTTGACCGAAGTTAATGATTTCAAAAGCATAAAGCTCTAAAATAAGGAGCGGCCAAAAGACCAATTAAAGACCCCGATAACCAAAATATCGGTCCCAATAAGCCATAAATTACTTGGGGTTGCTACATGCAAGCTCTAACTGTACAAGAAAGGTGAACACGCATAAATGACTAGAAGGGTCATTACATTATCCACTACTAAAAATATTTTTGTCCCCGACAGTCAGGAAAGAAGGAAAGACTAGAGATTTAAGAACAGCAGATACGAAGCTCGCACTACTCTCTCAGACACCCCAGATAGCCTCCTCGATCGGACGACACCCAACTAAAAATAACCAAAGAAGGAAACAAGGCCTAAACTTCTTACTAGCCAAGCTAGATTTCAAACTTAAACTCCAAAACAACAAGGGTCTGCCAACCCAAACTAAACCCCGACAATCTCAATCGGAAGGCACCTACACAACATCGAGACTAGAGAAGCAAGGTCACTAACACACCAAAGCTGAATTTTGAAACCACAACTAAGTTTACCAGAAAATCCATCAACCCAAAACTTCAACCCATGAACCCATTGATCCGCTAAACCCCTTTATTCTGAATTGAACTCTTTGTAGTATCCACTGAAAGTGTAATATAAGTAAAACTCTCAAACCAACCTCAAAATATCAGCTGAACCACCAGAGATCCATGGTCCCCGCTTGTACTTCACTGTGAACGAAACATCCTTTTAATTCAAACTCTACCCAAGCCTATCTATAGCCTACTGTCCTTTAACATCTAAAGCACTAACCCAAAGCACATACTCAAAAACTGTAGTAGTTTCACCACAACTGACCACCGACCAATGGACGAATACCTCTGCTAACTTCAAACCCGATAACTTAACCCAACTACATAACCCATTCAAAACCCAACTGAAGCTTGCACATCCAAGTTAGGAAAGGCATGTATGAATACCCTGTGTTGACAGAGAAACTTCAAAATTGTAGAACAAAACCAACCTCGCTGAACCGGACCCAATCTGAATTAACTGAATACCAAGGCACCAGGAAAATCTGCCCTACAGACCCAAACTAGAACTAAGATCTTGCAAGGAGTGTGGTAAGCCTACCACGAAGTCTGAAAGCCCCAGTTAAGCGCCAAAGTCTAAGAATACTAAAACAGCACTCAGATTTGATTCACCTTACAACTCTGAGCTCAGGAAGAAGTCCACTATGCCATGAATATCAAGTCAGAACACACCAAAGGCAAAGGAAAAGGTGCCCGGGGTTTCAAAGTTGCCATCTAGCCATAGAAATCCTTGCATATACCTTCAACTCATCCCTTTGGCTTAAATAAACCCCTCTATTATATCAGCACACCATACCACCAACTCTGAAGCATGCAATATACCGAACTTCTAGTCCACACTGGCCAAGTCTAACCAATGATGGAACCTCATAATAGGCTTGCTAGTCTTAATCCGCACAATCTGATCACATGTAATACACAATCACTGAATCTCAAACTTATGCCGATGGGTCTGTCCAACAATAGTAGAAGGATCCTCGTACTAGCTAGAACACCATTGAAATCTGGAATGTCCAGCCTAGCTCAAAGGTTAGCGAAGGACTAGGTTCCCAAGGCCAACTGTCATTCCATAACTCAAATAGGGAATCTAAGTCGTCCAAATTCAGTGCTTTGCAATCCAAGAAACTGCAACAAAAAAGAACCAACCCCGAACCATTTGCCCATGATTCTGAAACCTAACCTTGAGATTGCAAACCAGAGCCTCTGTCAAACCCATATGCTGCCAATGAACCCTTAGGAACTGAAGTCAACGAGGATTTGAATAACAAGTCATCCAATCCATAGATGCTACTGAACCCCAAACCGCTCGAAATAAAAAACCACTACAATCTTTAAATGGCCGAACCAAATAACCAACACATAACCCAAGGCAAACCTCCGTTGTCACCTCAGTCAACTACTAAAACACATAAGCATAAACAATGAGTCATCTCCCTCCTTTTCCCAACTAATCAAACCCTTCCTTAGCGTATACCGAACCCTACAAACTCCTTCTCAACTAAAAATGGGAGCCATTCCCTTAGCTCCCATACATACATTGCCAAAAATTAATAAGGCACGAGAAAATGGGATGAATGCCCGACTCACCAAATATGCTATAAATACAACTCAACCATGAGGCTACGTTCAACACTTAGTCAAAAATTATAATGCCAAACTCAATCACAATACATAATCAAAAGCTCAACCAGTGGAGTACGATCGAGATTCATTCCGACTGGAACCGGGAAAAATGATAAGATAACCCAATCGAATAAGAAACTGTGGGATACTATAGGAACAACCCACATACCTGCCAATTTTCTAAACCACCCAAATAAAGAGGGTCGACTTTAAACACCCAAGAAAACCAAACCAATTTATGCACGCTAGCATAACTGACACCTCTCAACTTAAGATAACGCTCAAACTCTGGCACAACTACCGGTAACACCAAACCAACAGTAGAACTTCTAGCAAACGCTAGGAAATAGCCTAGGAAACAACCATCTTAGACCACTCAAGAACGAAAGACTTAACACAAGTCTAGAGCCACAGAGAAAGAGAAAACAAACCTAACCAAAAACAGACTAACAAGAACTACCCATGACCTACAACTTCGGGTAAAGCACCCCACAAGGATAACTCACCCCCATCCACTACTAAAGAATAAACTACCAAAAAAATAATGCACAAATGCTACAACTCAGGTAGCCAAATAACTAAACAAGTAACTGGTAGGCGTATAAGCAAATAAATGATAGGAGAGAGGAATTGCAAAGCGAGCATTACTATCACAAGCTAAAGGTAACAAGGGCCTTACCTGGAGCAAGGATATCAGGAACTTCTAACTCAGACCCACCAAGAGGGGCATCGGACTGACGGTGTCTGACACTGGCTGGAATAGTTGAAGCTAAAGCCTCTGTCATCCCTCGATGGGGTCAGTCTCTAGAATAATGACCAATCACCCCATAACCATAGCAACCTAAATAAGCCCTACTTTGATGCTAGGTGCCTGTCGACTCTGGATGGATGCCTGAACCACCATATCCCTGCTGGCTATCCTGACCCTACTGACTATAAAGTAGGACTGTGGGAAATCCCTAACCAAGTGCCCATGCTCCCTGCACAAAAACAAACTTTACCAAGTGGAGCCTGATGGGATGATCCCTCTGGGCCTGACCGGCCACCACGACCTGCACAATCTGAAGGCAAATCTCGAAGAATATGATCCGTACCCTACCTACTCTGCTCAACCTGCCCTACACAACCACTATATGGAACCCATGGAGCAACTAAAAATGGTCTGCACTGACAATTGCTCTTCTTACTACTGCCTCCATATGCCTCACGACACAAACCCTCAACAGCCCAAGCATGGTCAACTACCCGAACAAAAGTCATCCCAGCTATAACCATCTGCTCGATTGCTAAATGGAGTGGTGAAATCAAACCTCCAATAAAGCTCTGAACCCCATCAAACTCTGATGCCGCAGTCCTAGCAGTACACCTAACCATCTCGTGAAATCTTAGACAATATATGTAGAAGTGGAGCTCGTATCAAAATTCTGGCAGTGCCATCAGCTCCAGAATGTTGTGTTTGGGTTAGTAAGAACATTTGTTCGGGTTGGGAGGCATTCAAATGAGTTTTGGAAGAGTTTTTGAGTTTTGAAAGTTTAAAACTTAAGAGAGTTGACCAAAGTCAACATTAAAGGTTAGAAAGGTTGTTTTCGTGTTATGATGATTCCACTAGGTCTGGTGGGTTACTTTTGGTCTAGTTGAAGGTTTTGTTTGCTTCCCGAGGCATTGGAATGAGTTTAGAGTTGTTATTTGGAAATTTAAAGGTTTCTAAGTTAAGAGTTAACTTTGGTCAACATTGGTAAATATGATCTCGTTTAGGTGTTTTGATGATTCCATAAGGTTTGGGATGTATTTTACAAGTGGTTTTCACTATTACTTTGCGTTCAGGGGGTCTCAGATGAGTTTTGGGTAGTCATTTGGAGTTTGGAAGTTTATCGTCATTGGGTTTTAATAGTGTCATCTAAACAAAATGAGCTCTATTTTGTGTTTGTATGATAAAATTAGATTTGTATCAAAATATTAGAACTAACATAAGAAGAATCGTCATATTTTATGTTCGTATGAAGAAGTTATGCCATTTTTAGTGAAACATAAAATTACTAGTAATGGTATACCACCGGTGCGGAAGAGGGGTCGTACCAGTAGACCCACAGGTGTGGGAATTGGTCTGAAGGTGCGGTGGGGTTGCAGGTGAGGTACGTGGGGCACGGGTGCGGCACCACTGAAGCAAAAATTGTCTCGCCGTTACGGAAATCACTGAGTTTAAGTTACTAATCGCACCTATTTCATATTTTTGACATTTTTTGGGGCTAGGGAGCTCTGATTGAGGCAATGTTTGATGCATTTTCTCGTATAATCATGGGGTATGTGTATCTATCATCCATTTATTTATTTTACAAGATTATGTTTTACGTTTTTCATAATATTTATTCATAAGTTGAAATTTGAAAGCCCAAAATTTATGAAAGGAAAAGTTCTTAATTTTAGAATCAATTTGTGATGGGTTTTTGTTCATATTTGGACACTAAGATCCTTCATGTATGGGTAATTTTATTTTAGCATAAATTTATCCATCTTTCTCATTTCAAACAGCATTTGAACTTGGAATTTTGGGGTTTTCTCGGGTAAAGTTAAAGTTTGATAAAATTATGATTTCAAGTTTAATTTTAACTTTATTTTCAATGAAATTTTATATTTGAGCTCTTTATACTGTGAACTGATTTTCTAATTAATTTTCAGTTTTTCCCTTTCAAGCTTGGGTTTGACTTTTGGATTGACTTTTTAGACCCGGTTTAGAATCTTAGATATATGGGTATTGTTGGATTCATGTTTACGCATAGAACTTAATTTTGATAGAGTGGTTGCATTCAAAGGCTCGTAGTAAAATAAAGGCTCAAGTGTGATTACTTACAGTTTTGTTGTTTTGGTTCAAGGTAGTTAGGGCTTAACTTTCTTCAGACTTCGCCTGAGTGGGAATTTATCGTGTAAAGCATGCTATGGGTTGGGAGAATTAGTAATTATCAAAGCTTTCGAGTTGAATCATATTATTGTGATGCCCGTATGGGGGCTTGTATTGATCTTGTTAGTGAATTAGATGGAGGTTGATATTATTTTGGTGATATGGAACGTGGATTGTTGTGTTGATATTGAGGTTGTAGACAATAGTGGTGATGTGATGATGATCCTGAGATTTCTGATATGGTGGTTATACCTGGTTCTTATTCATTTTTGTGCTCATGTATATGCATACATCTTATGGTTCATGAAAACAGGAAATGATTTGTTTTTTTCAAAGAAATGCCTTGAATGGGTTATTTTACTATTTATATATTTTTATATACATCACTGTAGGCAAAGATCCAATAATAAGACCGTGGGCAAAGACCCGGCTTATTTACTATTCATATGTATATATATATATCACCGTGGGCAAAGATCTGGCAATAGGACCATGGGAAAATATCCGACTTGCTTACTATTTACATGTATATATATATATCACCGTGGAAAAAGATCCGACAATAAGACCGTGGGGAAAGATCCATTTTATTTTATTTTAGGGCCTCGCGAGTCCCCCGTGAGAGTATTTTGATAATCATTGGTCATTGCATATAATCCCATATGATTGCATTGCATTACCATTTGGATTATTATTTTGATTGAGATATACTGTCTTATTATTGATATTGAACTGCTGCGACTTTTCTGTGTACAAAATTATTTTATTAATATTTATTCGATATAGAAACTACTTAATCTCGATTGGCCTATGATGCCTACTGAGTATAAGTGGACCATACTTACCTCTACTTTCATACATCATTCTGATGCAGATTCAGGTACAAGTGGTTCCCGCAACTATAGTTCATGCTTTTTGATATCTTCAAAGTTGTGGTGAGCTCCTGTGTTTGGAGGCTATCCCAGTTTCCTCTACTTATTATCTCTATTTTGTTTACTTAGTCAAACAGTGTTTCTGTATTTGGTTAGAATATTCTGTACTTAGAGACGCTCTTGTATTCGTGATAGCTGAGTCTTGGGATGTATTGGTGTAATGACCGTTATGGTCATTCCTGTATTTATGCTTTCCATGTACTGTTAGAGCTTACTTGTAGCAGCCCTAAGTCATTTATGGCTTGCTAGGACTGGTGGTTCGGTGTCCTGGCCGTTCGTTTGATTATTATGGTCATTCCTCTATTTTAGACCCTTACCCTAGGATATCGTTGACTTTGGTCAACATTCTTGGCAAAAGCACTCAGAATCAAATCTTGACAAATCTATTAGCTCCGTAGCATGGATTTTGGTCGGAGACTAGGAGATTTAGGTTTAGTTTTGTCTTGCATTTTGAGTTTTCTATCTAGTTAAACTTGAAAGTTTGACTTTGGACAACATTCAGAGAAGACAACCTCGAATAGAAATTCTGACAACACTGTTAGCTCAAGAATGTCGACTTTGGGATAGAGGGACCTTTGACTCGGGTCCTGAGGCTTCCAGACTCATTTTAGGCATTGGTAATAAATTTTTAAGAAGTTGGCCTAAAGTTTGTTTTTAGGCGCGGGGACCACTTTTCATTTAAATCGACCTCCATTGAGATTTTCGTTAATTCTGTTGAGTCTGGAATGCCAATTTTAGTCGAATAACTTAGCTTTTTTGTCTTCACGGGACCCCAGATTCATTCTCAGAGGTCCAATCGATGAAAACTCTGCCAAAGTTGGCATTTGGCATGTGCTGTTGCTAGTATGGCGCCAGGGCATCGCCTGGCCGCTCCTGCGACTCGGAGCCGCACTGGCGTGCCTGCCAGCCTTTGGCAACTAGTGGCCCTGCGCGTGACAGTGTGCCTGTGGTACATGGCCGCTGCTGCGCCAGTGGGCTTGCGCCTGCATGGCCGCTGGGGCGCCTGGACGTGGCAACTATAATGCTGGCCCTCTTCTAAATTTCCAGCCTTATTTCTCATCTTCCCATACGTTTTCACCATTGAAATAAGCTCCAAAAGCCTCCATATTTTACCTGATCATTCCTTGACATTGGAGGATTATTTATTTCTAGTCTGGGCTAGTTCTTCGCTTCTTGAATTGGTACGTTTCCTCGTTAATTTACGTTAAACTCTATTATTTTCCCTCTTTGATTTCCCTTGATTTTTGGGTTGTTTGAGCCTTTGGTTATGGTCCGTTTCCACTTAATTTTGGATCATGAACTCCCGAAGACATGGGGAACATTATGGAGTTTTTTTGTTTCGAGCTTCGGGTAGCGAGGCCCACGGGCCCACTTGTGACCCAAATTTTTACCTGAATTTTGACCCATTTATACTTTTAGCCATATGGGTATCGTTAGTCTTGTTTTAATGCATAGACTATCTTCTTGATAGAGTGATTGCATTTTTTAGCTTCTCAGAGCAGTTTGGACTTGGACATTGTCGTTCTAGAAGCTTGTCATCAGACGAAAGGTAGGTTACAGTATAACTTTTCCAGACTTTGCGTATATAGGCTATAATTGTATTAATTAGTATCCTTGGGTTGGGTTTATTAGTTTGGTACCCTAGACCTTGTCTTTTCCTTCATATCTATCTTATTTTTGCTTCTATGGTTGTAGTATTTGTTGTAGTTGGTAATATTACCTTTGTCGTCCTGTGTGGCCTTGTATTTGACTCTAAACCATAGATGGTGGGTTATTTAGGAATGTCCGTGACTCCAAGACATCAAAATTACGATTGTAAAAATTGGATATCTATGTTGTAGAGTGATTGGAACCTGTGCAGGGCCAATAGGTTGATTGTGAGTCGTTGGGTTGTTGATTGTTTTTAAGCATGCAATAATCATGCATATAAAGATATTTTCTAAATGTTTTACTATGGTTTTTCCTTTGGTCCTACTATAAATTGTTTTTTGAACCTTGCATGTCCCCAAGGGCCTTTTTTGGTAAAATGGTTATAAATGGCTTGGAACATATTTTCGTGGATCTTCTTGGGGTAAGAAAGAGTTAAAAAGATGATTTATCACTGTTTTCCTACTTATACTAGACTCGGTTGAGCCGGAGTGCTAGACATCATTTCTTACAAATTTGAAACAATATCAGACTCGATCGAGCCGAGCATCAGACTTTTTTTACTATTGTTTTCGACCAATTTGGGTCCAGGCACCCTCTTTGGGATTTTGAGACTTGATACACCAATTTAGACCCGGATAGGCTCTGGGCATGCATTTTAAGACTTGGGTTACTAGTTTGGATTCAGATACACCCCGAATGATTATATCGATATTATGAGATTTAGTATGTGGTCGAGGACCTCCATGGACCATGCCGTTGAAGACTAGGGGCTACGCGCTGAGTATGGTGGAGGAGGATTATACAGTGTAGTTGTGTTATATGAGTCGTGTCCTTCCATGGAACCTACCTACTAGGCCTGTAGGCACCAAAGGAGGTACATACAGAGTTACTATTCCACCTGGTTTTCACTGTTGCATAATATAATTAATTTGTGTAAGATTCCACCCTTGTTTGTTGTTTGCTGAGTGTACTCTCTAGTAGTATGGGATGCTGGAGGTTTTTTTTCAACTTGTATATGTTCCTCGGGTATTTGGGCGCCCGTTGGGACTGTAGGTAGACTTATTGTTATACTATCGCGTTCATGGTTATATTAGGGTTCTTATTTGATATTTCACATTTGGGAGTTGTGTTGTATATACTTATGGTTCACTTCATGGTTATACTTGGATTATTGTCTAATTATTCCTTCTTTGAGAGTGTATTATTGGCATGATTTAGTTGTTTGAATTGGGTTTCAAGCATGAGTTTGTTAACTTGTTTTCCTTCCTACCCTTTTTACTTAAGGTTATCGATATATCACCTATTTTTCTAAATCTCTCTCCTTTATATATATTGTTAATGCAAGGACTCCACGTGCATTTTTCTGTTCTTCACCTTTGTTTTATGATGTATATTTCTAGTAGCTAGCCATGTATGATTATTTTCTCCTTGTATTCCTTCTGTGCTAGCTTCTGTGTACTTATCCATTTGCTTCGTTGACTACTTGTTTCAGTTTTGCTATTTACTGCTTTTATGTCTTATATGCGCTCAGTCAGCCTATGATGCCTACTGGGTACCCATTGCTTAGAAATTGGTGCTCATACTATACTCTTCATCTTCCTGGTATTGATCCTAGTATGTTCCATCACCGTTTATTCGTGGAGACTCGTGCGGGTTGATTTTAGACTATCTAAGGCTAAGGGTGAACTCTTGATGACCGCGACTTAGGTTTTTGCTCATCTTTTGTAGCTTGTACTCTTTTGTTATGCTGAGACAAATGTAAATATTCTTTTGGATCTTTTGAACTCTGTATATCTAGTACCGACTCTTATACTATGATACCAAATCATGTGTTTGGTTAAGCTTCCGCTTATATATATATTCTTATTGCTTATTTCTTCTCTTTTATCTCTTGCTTCCACATTTGTCCTATTCTTCCACATGCTTGTTAGATAGTTTCCCATTACTTAATATTCTAGGCTACGGGGATTACTTTGCCTACAAGTGGTTGTAGGTGCCATCATGAATGAGAAATTGAGTCATGATAGCTTGGTATAAGAGCCTAGGTTCACCGGTGTCATTGTTATTAGAGACAATATCTAGTAAAGTCCTTTGGATCAGGAGGAGACGTCCTACTCAATCTTCAGGAGGCTAGAATGGCTACTTAGGAAATATGACTCTCTTTTTTTTTCTATATCATACGTCTTATCCTTGATGATTTCCCGTGCTAAGGTTCTTCCGGTACCATCTGTTGCACAGTCTCTTGCTCCTCGCATAATTATCACAGAGATGGAATAGAAGGCTTTGGGTAGATTTCTTAGATTGGCACCACTGAAGTTCACTGGTACTCCAGGTAAGGATCCGCATGATTTTATTACTACTTGTGAGGAGATGCTACATCATTTGGGTTGTTGGAGACCCACAAAGTTTGGTATACTAATTATTAGCTAGAGGGCCTAGCTAAGTTATGGTGGAGGGCCCAGGTTATTTGTAGACCATCTTCGTCTCTTTTGTTACCATGGTAAGAGTTCTATGAGGCCTTTATGGCCACGTTCTTGCCACAGAGCGATAGAGAGTGTCGTAGGGAGCAGTTCATTAGACTTATTTAGGGATCTATGACCATATCTGAATACGAGACTCAGTTTCACCAGCTTGCTCCATTTAGGGCCATGATTATCCTTGTCGAGATCGATAGAGTTTATAGATTTGTTTGGTGGTTGCGATTGTTCCTTCTAGGCTATAGTGTATAATGTTTGCACTATGGAGTATTTGCACCGTAATGATTCGAGGGCCTGATATTAGAGGCCACATCACCAAGTCAGGTACAATGGTTCCTGTTATTGTGGTAGAGGTTCAGGCTAGTGGGGTCGAAGGTATCAGCCCCAGTAGCATCAAGGTCACTTTAGTCGACCGGTTCAATCATTACTTCAGGCTTTTGATAGTCCTCAATTTTAGAAGGGTCAAATTAGTCACCATAGATACAGTGGTCAGACTCCGAGGGGTGCATCTTCTGGGGCATCAGGCCGTGGTGACCACACCAGTGCTGTTAATTCTTCAAGGAAAGGTATGTCACAGGGCCTTGTTATGAGTGCGGAGTTATCGATCACTTTTCTAGATATTTCCCCTAGTGGGGTACAGTTCAGCCAGACGCTCAGCCGGCTCAGTCTATCCATGTATTTAAGCCACCGGCTAGAGGAGGTAGTGGTCAGGGTAGAGGTGGTGCCCTATGTGAAAGGACAGGTGGCAGGGATAGCGATTGGTCAGGTGGTGGTCATCATCAGTTTTATGTGATTCCTGGGAGACCAAAGGAAGATGCCTCAGATGTTATGATCACATGTATGATTTTTGTATTCCGCCAGTCAACTTTGGCTTTATTTGATCCTGGATATACTTGCTTGTATGTTTCTACCTACTTTATGCCTTGTTTAAGGTTGGCTAGTGAGCCACTATCTTTACCTGTATCTGGTTCGACCCCAGTAGGAGATTCTTTAGTAGTGGATCGGATTGTGAGATCCGGTATGATTTTGGTTAGTGATTTGGAGACTTGAGGTGATTTGATGATTCTTGATATGTTATTCTTTGATATGATCTAGGGCATGGACTGGTTATTCCCTCATCATGCGATTTTAGATTGCTATGCCAAGACCCTTACCATAGCCATGCCAGGCGTATCCCCAGTCTTGTGGCAGAGATTTGTTAGTCGTGCACCATCTGCGATTATTTCTTGTCTTTGAGCGAGGAAGTTGATTTCTCGTGGGTGTTTGGCTTATCTAGTACATGTCCAAGATGCTAGTGCAGACCCTTCTTCCCCTGAGTTAGTTTCTGTGGTTAAAGATTACTTAGATGTGTTTCTGACTGAGTTGCCAGGCCTTCCACTTGAGAGAGATATTGACTTTGCTATTCAGTTAGAGCCGGGCACCAAGACCATTTCTATTTCTCCTTATCGTATATATCCAGCTGTGTTAACAGAGCTTAAGGAGTAGCGCCAGGACTTGCTAGCTAAGGGTTTGATTCGGCCAAGTGTATCACCTTGGGGTGCCCCAGTTCTGTTTGTGAAGAAGGAAGATTGGTCGATACTGATGTGTATTGATTTTAGGCATCTGAATAAGATGACTGTGAAGACTGGGTATCCAATGTCGTGCATAGATGAATTGTTTGATCAGCTTCAGGGTTCAACAATGTTTTTGAAGATAGATTTGAGGTAAGGCTACCACCAGTTGAGGATTAGGGCAAAGGACATACCTAAGACATCATTCAAGACACGTTATTGCCACTATGAGTTCCTCGTGATGTCGTTTAGGTTGACTAATGCCCCTGAAGCTTTCATGGACTTGATGCACAAGGTGCTCAGCTCGTATATGGACTCGTTCGTGATAGTATTCATTAATGACATCCTGATATACTTATGGAGTAGTGATGAGCATGACCAGCAATTGAGGATTATACTCCAGACTTTGAGAGATCATCGTCTTTATGCCAAATTCTCAATGTGGGAGTTTTGGCTTGGGTTAGTAGCATTACTAGGACACATGGTGTCTAAGGATGGGATTAGAGTAAACCCAGGGAAGATATTAGCAATTCGTGATTGGCCGCGACCTACTACTTCGACTAAGGTTCGCAACTTTGTTGCGTTAGCAGGGTACTACAGGAGGTTCGTTGAGGTTTTTTTTCCATAGAAGCACCTTTGACTAGGCTGACTAGGAAGGATGTCCCATTTAAGCGGTCGAATCAGTGTGAGGATAGCTTTCAGAGGCTTAAGCCCTTATTGACTTCAGCTCCAGTGTTGACTTTGCTAGTTGAGGGTCAAAACTTCTTTGTATATTGTGATGCTTTATGGGTTGGTCTTGGTTGTGTATTGATGCAGCAGGGTTGAGTGATAGCTTATGCATCATGACAACAAGGTTGAGTGATAGCTTATACATCAAGACAATGAGCGTAACTATCTCTCTCATGACTTAGTGTTGGCGGTGATAGTCTTTACACTCAAGATTTAGAGGCACTACTTATATGGGGTTCACTAAGAGATCTTCACCGATCACCATAGTCTTTAGTACATCACGAGTAAGTGAGAGCTGAAATCTAGGCAGAGGAGATGTATCGAGTTACTGAAAGACTATGACTTCACTATTCTGTATCATCTAGACAAGGCAAATATGGTGGTGGATGCCTTGAGTCAGAAGACGCTGAGTATGGGAATCCTAGCTTTACTTTCAATTTCAGAGCGACTGTTATCCTTGGACATCCAGTCCTTGGATAACTATTTGGTTAGGCTTGACTTGTCGAATCCTAGTTGAGTTCTTGACAGTATTGAGGTTCGCTCTACTTTGGCTGAATAGATTCAGAGTCATCAGTATGAGGATCAGCAGTTGTGTGACCTTTGTGATCTGGTGGTTCAGGGTGAGTCCAGCTGGGCTACTCTATATTCAGATAGTGTTCTAAGGTTTGATAGTTATCTTTGTGTTTTGATAGTTGGGGATTTGATTTAATTAATTCTCCGAGAGGCACATTGTTAAAGATATTCCATCCATCCTGGCATAGCCAAGATGTACAAAGACTTCAGACAGCTTTACTAATGTAGTGGTATGAAATGGGACATGGCGGAGTTTATATCTCGGTGCTTGAACTGTCAACATGTTATTTTCGAGCATATTTGACCTAGTCGATTGATGTGGCGACTTCCTATTCCTGAGTGAAAGTGGAAAGGGATTACTATGGACTTCATAGTTCAGTTGCCACACACTTCTCGAGGGTTTGACTCTATTTGGGTTATTGTTGATTGGGTGATTATGTCTGCGCACTTTTGCTGGTCCATTCTACCTACAAAGCAGAGAGATTAGCTCAGATTTACCTTCGTGAGATTGTTTTGTTGCATGGGGTCCTAACTTCTATCATTTCAGACTGTTACACTAAGTTCTTATCTCAGTTTTGGAGGGCTATTTAGCGAGACTTGGGTACAGAGGTTTAGCTTAGTACCACATTTCACCTTTATACAGATGGCCAGTCTGAGAGGACTATACAGGTCGTGAAGGACATTTTACGGGCCTGTGTTCTTGACTTTGGAGGTTCTTGGGCTCAGTTTGTCCCTTTAGCCGAGTTTGCTTATGATAATAATTTACATTCGAGCATTGGCATGGCACCTTTCGAGGCATTGTATGGTAGGCATTGCAGATCGCTAGTAGGTTTGTTTGATGGTTTAGGGTCTAGGACACATAGTATAGATTTGCTTCATGACTCCTTAGACAAAGTTCGAGAAATTTAGGACAGACTTCGGGCAGCCCAGAGTAGGAAGAAAAGCTACGCTGATTGTAGACTTCTTGCCTTAGAGTTAAATATGGGTGACTTGGTATTTTTAGGTGTATCACCCATGAAGGGCTTGATGAGATTTGGTAGGCAGGGCAAGCTTTGACCTATGTACATCGGGCCATTTGAGATCCTTCTGAGAGTTCGTAGTGTTGCCTATATGCTAGCCTTGCCTCTGATGTTTTCAGCTATGCACCCACTTTTCAATGTATCGATGCTGAGGCGGTATGTTCCCGATGAGTCGCATGTATTGCAGTGGGATTCAGTTAAGTTAGATGAGAGCTTGTCCTTTGTTTGGGAGCCAATTGCTATTCTAGCCAGAGATTTCAGGAGATTGAGGTCTAGAGAGATTTCGATTGTTAAGATTCAGTGGAGGCACCGTCTAGTTGAGGAGGCTACCAGGGAGACCAAGAGAGAGATACATGCTGAGTATGCACAGTTGTTTGAGCCTTCATGTACTCCTTTGTTCTTGACTTTTGAGGATAAAAGTCATTTTTAGTAGTGGATAATGTAATGACTCTTACAGTCATTCGCGCGTTTATGATTTCCCTGTACTGTTAGAGCTTGCCTATAGAGGCCCTTAGTCATTTATGGCTTGCTGGGACAGGTGGTTTGGTGTCCTGACCATTTTTTGGTCTTTATGGTCGTTCCCTAGTTTTAGAGCCTTAACTTTGGATATCATTGACTTCGGTCAACATTATTGGCAAACGCAATCAGAATAGAATTTTGATAGTTCCGTTATCTCTAGAGCACGGATTTTTGGTCTAGATGGAACCTTGGTCGGGGTCGGGTGCTTTTGGTTTCATTTTGTCTTGCATTTTGTGTTTTCTAGCCAGTTGAACTTACAAGTTTGACTCTGGTCAACTTTTGAAGAAGACAGCCTCAGATTGAAATTTTGACAACGTTGTTCACTCCTAAATGTCGACTTTGGGATAGAGGGACTTTTAGTTCAGGTCCCGAGGCTTCCAAACTCGTTTTAGTACTTGGCGTTCTCTTTTGGAAAAGTTGGCCTGAAATTGGTTTTTTGGCGTGGGGCCCACTTTTCATTATATTGACCTCCGCTGAGATTTTTGTCAAGTCTGTCAAGTCTGGAATTCCGCTTTTAGTTGAATAGCTCAGCTTTTTTTTGTTTGCGAGACCTCGGATTTATTTTTGGAGGTCTGTTCGATGAAAAATCCACCAAAGTTGGCATAGGGCCTGTGCTGTTGCTGGTATGGTGCTAGGGCATTACTTGGGACAAGCCTACGCACGCGTGCCTCTGCTTGTGTGTCGTGCCTGAGTGCCATGCCTGCGTGCTTTCCAGGCCTCCACAGTCAGCGCCCTGCGTATGCCATCCTGCCTGCATGGCCGCTAGTGTGCCTAGGCATATCAGCTATAAAGCTGGACCTCTTCTAAATTTCTAGCTATATTTCTCATCTTCTCCATACATTTTTCACCTGATCATTCGTTGGCATTAGTGGATTATTTATTTTCGGTCCGTGGTCGTTCTTGGCTTATTGAATTGGTAAGTTTCCTCGTTAATTTCTGTTAAACTCCATTATTTTCTCTCTTTGATTTCCCTTGATTTTGGGCTGTTTGAGCTTTCATTTATGGTCCTTTTCCACTTAATTTTGGAGGATGAACTCCCGAGGACATAGGGAATATTGTAGTGTTTTTTGTTTTTGGCTTCGGGTTATGGGGCTCACGGGCTCGCTTGTGACCAAAATTTTGACCCGGCTATACTATTAGCAATATGGGTATCGTTAGTCTTATTTTAATGAGTAGATTGCCTTCTTGATAGTGTGATTGCATTTTGGAGCTTCTTTGAACGGTTTAGGCTTAGACATCATCGTTCTAGTAGATTGTCATCGGACGATAGGCGTGTTACGGTTTACCTCTTCTAGACTTTGCGTATATAGGCTATAATTTTACTAATTATCATTCTTGGGTTGGGTTTATTAGCTTGGTACCCCAGATCCTATATGTTCCTTCATAACCATCTTATTTTTGCTCCCATGGTTGTATTAGTCATTGTAGTTGGTAATATTATTGTTACACCCCGAGTCTACCCCCTAAACGTAACATGGGACCCGGGACAACAAGTGTCCCAAGTTAACCCTTGGTCATAGATTACTCAATCAAATACAAGAACATAGTTGAAGCATACTAGATAAAGATAGGCACCCATAACTTAAATACGAACATGGTCAAATAAATACAAAATCCAAACACGGAGTTCAAGACTAGCTATGTCTGAAGCCTCTAAACTGTCATAAAGAGTTGATGGGATAGGATCCTAACTAACTCTAGAATTTGATAGAAAGACAATACAAGTACTAGCATAGCTATGATCCCTGGATAATGAAGACTCACCAATCAAATATGGACAACCAACAACGCCTAGCCATAAATCGAAGGGAAGGATCCTGAATATGAATCATCAAGAGGATGCAGTGCAAGATATGTGTCAGTAGTATAGGATGTACCGAGTATGTGAGATATGCATAAATGAAATCAAAACATGCTTAAAACATAGTTAAGGCAGAGATCATGCATAAAAGAGAAGTCATAAGAAAACCATAATTTAAGCATAAGGTAAAATATATCAAAGCATAAGACTTAAAAATATTCATACGAGAGTTTCTTATAACCGACAATAGACCATGTGAGCTAATGGTATAACACCCCGTACCTTTCAAAACCTATGTGACTAAGTAAATATCGACGAAGGTATTTGAGCTCGAGATTGTGAAGGGGTACTTTGGCCTAGAATTTGAAATGGTCAAATGTATATAAGTGTTAAGTTAAATTATAAGGAGGAGGGTTTTGAAAATGAGATAAAACAAGTGAGGTACTTGCTCGACTTATCTAAGCTCTTAGGTGACAAGTAGGTGCATCACCTACCTACGCTAACGAACTAAGTTCCGAGGGCCGATTACGGGCAGCAACACCATGGATTATTAGACCTAATGGTAGCCCAAATGAAGCTTAAAGTTGGCCCATCAAAGCACAACCAAATCTGGCCCAAACAACTACAAAAGGTAGCCACCAATATTGACCACATTTTGACCCAAGAGAAGCCCAAAATCAGCCCCAAAACTTAACCCTTTTGAGGCCCAAGCAAAGGGTAATTTTGGCCCAAGTTTCTTGACCCATTTTGGCCCAAATATACTCAAAAAAAGTCGGCCAAAAAGGTCCCTTTATATAGGCCATTTGCTGATCAATGTTGATCACAAAAAGCTGGAAAATTCTCTCTTATCTCATTTCCTTTTGGCAGCCCTTCTCTCCCTTTAGGGTTCTAAGAAGACCAAGATTAATTGAAGCTTAAGGTGAGTTAAACAACTTGTTATCTTGGTATTAATCTACTACATATAGCTAGGATATCCTATGGTAAGAAAGACATGAACTATGGCAGCCCCTTTCTTATGATTTAACACATGGAAATTGTGTAACAATTAAGAGATTTCTTCTTCTCTTGTTGGTGTATGTGTAGGGGGTACTTAAGCTTTTAAAGCATCAATAAAAAGAGGATAAAAACACACCTTCAAGTGTGGTAAGTACTCTGCCCATAATAATATTTTTGGATTGAAGTTCGGATGGACAATTGTTGTTGAATTGTTGTTAAGAACTCACGGGACGGTGATCGGAAGCCGTGGGTTCAATGTGTTGCTATTGTATTTCGGCATGGTGGGTTGTGTAGGGGATGTTTGATGTGTTTTGTATTATTGGAGGCAGTAGGTTGGTGTGTGTGTGATGTGTATTGGATAAGGGGAGAAAGGTGTGATGATACACCTTTAATTAATGCAAAATACGTAAATCTGCCTGGGAAATGTTTAGCTACTGTTTTGGGAGTGTTGCAGAAGGTTTAAGAGCTAATATTAGCTTCATTATACCCTTGTGTTGTAGATTAACTTAATAAGGGAAAGTCCAAGTTGTGGTAAGCGCAATCTTCGGAAGGAACGAGGTATGTTAAGGCTTCTTTATTCCTTATCGGCATGAATCTAGAAATAGAACTCTAAATCTCCGAAAGAAGGAATTTGAGTATTTTGTTGTAAGAGAGCTGATTTGGTAACTCAACAAGTCTTAAGGAACTAATTTATACATTATGGTGATTCAAGTCGCCTTCTTATAAAAATCTGATTCTTTTTGCACGAAATGTAAGTTATCCTTTTGTCAAGTTTCTTCTTTGTATTGTGATCTCTAATCAAGCTTTAGAAAGTATACAATGAAAGTTAGAAAGTCAAATCCCCATTTATATGTGTTTGGTATGTTGATTACAACACCTAGTAAGCCAAGGCTAAAGAAATTATCTAAATGAACCTTCATAAATAACAAGAATAGCTTTGAAGGTCAATCTAGTAATACACTTATTATGTGTGGTTTGCGTGTTAGTGTACACCGAGGTGCTACTGCCATATTGAGGCTATTATATACATAGTGTGCACCGAGGTGCTACTGCCATATTGAGGCCATTATACACATAGTGTGCACCGAGGTGCTACTGCCATATTGAGGCCATTATATACATAGTGTGCACCGAGGTGCTACTGCCATATTGAGGCTATTAAATATAGGGTGCGCCGAGGCGCTGTTGTGGTTCAGTGTGGGTTATAAAGAGTGAGTTGCAGCGTGATTTAAGGCATGTGTTGTGTTCTAAAAAGAATAAAGGAGAAAGAGCTTAACGAGTCTTACCAATTACAGTTTACAAGTTTCATATTTTATCTTTTTCAGATTTACTACTTGCGACTTGCTTTTATGCTTCTACCTTACATGCCAGTACATTATTGTCGTACTGACGCCCCATTGCCTGGGGGCGCTGCATTCATGCCTGCAGGTCCAGACAGAAACCCAGATAGACCTCTTCAGTAGGAGTTGCGGAGTTCAACCATTTTGGTAAGCTCCATTTTTCCTGGAGCTGACGAGTCAGAGGTCTAGCTTATATTTTGACCAGGTTATGTATATGTACAGCTTACGGGTAGTCCAGGGCCCTGTCCTGGACATGAGATATTTTACTTACTCCTAGAGGCTTGTAGACGTGTATATGTACATCAGTGTTGGGTATGGCCTTGTCGGCCTTGTTATTAGTTATCTACTATGATAATAGCCTTGTCGGCCTTGAGTTTCTTAACTACTATTGAGATTTCAGTGTTTCAAATTGTAATTCTTAGAGACCTTGTCGGTCTCAGACCCCCAGCAGATTCAACAGAGATACACTCTATTTTGGCACCCTCGGCCTTTTGGGGCTCCGGGTGTCGGTCATGCCTCCCATGGTTTGGGGCGTGACAAATGGAAACCAACTACATAACCCTAGTTGGCAAAGCTACCCCAAACCTTACCAAGGAACGAGGTACTATACATATCATAGCGTGGAACCACTTTAATAAGGGGACACTCTAAACTAACGAGGACCCATCTTCATGAGGAGACACTCTCAACTAATGAGGACCCTCTTCATCTACGCTGGTTACATAGTTTTGGACTTGGTTTATAAAGAACCCTCATAGCTCGGTGCTAAATACTACTCCCAAAATATACATATAGCTCATATATTACTAGAGGAATATCTAATGCAAAAACTATTTGAAAAGCATAAGGACATATCTAATGTCATGCAAATTCAAATCATAAGTCTTAAACCTTAGCATAGCCATAATTAAGTTTTTTTCTAAATTCATAACTTGAAGAATTTGGCATGGAATTTCATAATACTTTGGATCTTAATATCAATGCATGCAATTTTACTTAAATTAAGCCATGCATGCAAAATTTAGCTAGCGTTAGCCTTCAAATCATAAGGTAAATAATCAACTGCAAAACCCATGTAAATCATAAAATTGAACTTAGAATTTATTAAAGAATCATGAGAAAAGCCCATGAGAATTGGGTAAGAACCCTAACTTGAAATTAATAAATTCAATTTAGAAAAATTGGGGTTTTGAGCATAAGGGTGAAAGAATCCCCTTATTGAATACCCACATACATTGGTTGAAGCTTTCTAAAACTTAGATGAGGAGAATTGAGGCTGGAAGATGAATCCCTTGCTATGGAACTTGAACTTCGAGATTGAAGAAGTTCTTTACTCTTTTTGGGAGATGAATGAGGAATAAGGAATGACATAGGCTAATTAAGGATGAAACCCTACTAAAAGTGGACAAAATGACCTCACTTAGAAGTTAAAAGGGTGGGTAATTATAAAAATGCCCCTTGGATTTAATAAGGAAAAAGTTGTTTAAAAGGTCGGTTTCAGGAATCACGGATGGACTCCATGGGTCGTAGACTGAACCACGACTCATGGTTTCCACTCCTGGTTCATGTACAAAAGATAATGGTGCAGAAGAAGTTTTATGGGTCAACAGGACAGACTGAAGAAGAGATTACGGTCCGTAGAACCAATTCATGATTTCTAATGAAATAGGCAGACCTCTGATCAGGTTCCATGAGTCAATAGTATGATCCGTAGTTCACACTATGGTTCGTAAACCTGACTTGTGGTTCCTTAGAAAATAGTCAACCTTCGGGTTAGATTCCATGAGTGGACAGGATGACCCGTAGAGTGAACTACGGACCATGGAACCCACTCCTGGTTCTTAGACTAGAGGCCACTCCTATAGATGCAAACCACGGGTTTATTCCAAGACCTGTGGTTCAAACCATGGTCCGTGGTTTGGAACCGTAATTCCTGAAAAGTTCAAAATTCTAAGATTTCTTAAGTTCAAAAGCTGGATCAAATTCTGGGATGTTACAATATCTCCCCCTTGGAATCATTCATCATCAAATGAAGACTAAGCAAGGAAAACCCGAGAGAAAACAGCCCAACCACACATCAAGAGATTAAAACTCAAGGATAAACATGAAAATTGAGCTCTTCAACTCAAAACATGGATGAACTAACTTCGGAAAACATGAATGCATGCTAGAATCATTGGGGAAACTAATGGAATAGAATCGGAGGGATATACCACAGAAAATAACTATTACCTCAAGCTAAAACTGAATCGTAAGGAAAGAGATGAGGGTACTTAGCTTTAATGGCCGCTTCTACTTCTCAACTAGCTGATTTATCCAAAGAACCTTCACCGATGAGACTTCTTTGTTTCTCAACCTTCGAGTCTGACGATCGCGAATCTCCATGGTAAATTCTTTGTAAGTAAGGTATCCTTCACACTCACATCTTCCAAAGGAACAATCAAGGTTGGATCACCAATGGCAACACTACCAACTCTCCTTAGAATCTGATAAGGACCTACATAGGGGGGACTAAGCTTCCCTTTCTTACCAAACCTCATCACACCCTTTATGGTTGACACCTTCAGAAATACCCAATCATCAATGTTAAACTCCAACTCTGTCTTCTCACATCTTCATATGATTTCTGACGACTCTGAGAAGTCTTCAACCTCTCCCTAATGATATGAACTTTATCCATAGTCTCATGGATAGAATTTGGACCAATCAAAGCTTCCTCACCTACCTCAAACCAACCAATAAGATATCTACACCTCCTCCCATAAAGTACCTCATAAGGAGCCATATGGATTCTAGAATAAAAGTTTTTGTTGTAGGAAAACTTGATAAGAGGTAAGTGATCATCCCAATTACCTTTAAAATCAATCACACAAGCTCTCAACATGTCCTCCAAAGTCTAAATAGTATGCTCCGCCTGGCCATCCGTCCGAGGGTAAAAATTTGTGCTAAGCTTCATCTGACTACCAAGACCTTTCTGAAAAGACTTCCAAAACGAGGATGTAAACTGAGTAGTCCTATCTGAAATGATAGAAATTGGAACACCATGCAATCAGACTATCTCCTGAATGTAGAGTCTAGCATAATTGTCTACTGCATCTGTAGTCTTAAAAGCCAAAAAATGGTATGACATAGTCATCTGATCAACAATCACCCAAATAGAATCATATTGCCTTCGAGTATGAGGCAAACCACTAATGAAGTCCATATTGATCGCTTCCCACTTCTAATTAGGAAGATCAATATCCTGGTTCATGCAATCCGGTACTGATGTTCTTCCTTCACTTATTGACAGTTGGGACTCTTAGCCACAAAAAATGTTATATCCCTCTTCATGCCATTCCACAAATAGACTTCCCGTAGGTCATGGTACATCTTGGTGACACTGGGGTTAATAGAATACCTGGATCCGAGAGAAAACAGCCCAACCACACATCAAGAGATTAAAACTCAAGGATAAACATGAAAATTGATCTCTTCAACTCAAAACATGGATGAACTAACTTCGGAAAACATGAATGCATGCTAGAATCATTGGGGAAACTAATGGAATAGAATCGGAGGGATATACCACAGAAAATAACTATTACCTCAAGCTAAAACTGAATCATAAGGAAAGAGATGAGGGTACTTAGCTTTAATGGCCGCTTCTACTTCTCAACTAGCTGATTTATCCAAAGAACCTTCACCGATGAGACTTCTTTGTTTCTCAACCTTCGAGTCTGACGATCGCGAATCTCCATGGTAAATTCTTTGTAAGTAAGGTATCCTTCACACTCACATCTTCCAAAGGAACAATCAAGGTTGGATCACCAATGGCAACACTACCAACTCTCCTTAGAATCTGATAAGGACCTACATAGGGGGGACTAAGCTTCCCTTTCTTACCAAACCTCATCACACCCTTCATGGTTGACACCTTCAGAAATACCCAATCATCAATGTTAAACTCCAACTCTGTCTTCTCACATCTTCATATGATTTCTGACGACTCTGAGAAGTCTTCAACCTCTCCCTAATGATATGAACTTTATCCATAGTCTCATGGATAGAATTTGGACCAATCAAAGCTTCCTCACCTACCTCAAACCAACCAATAAGATATCTACACCTCCTCCCATAAAGTACCTCATAAGGAGCCATATGGATTCTAGAATAAAAGTTTTTGTTGTAGGAAAACTTGATAAGAGGTAAGTGATCATCCCAATTACCTTTAAAATCAATCACACAAGCTCTCAACATGTCCTCCAAAGTCTAAATAGTATGCTCTTCCTGGCCATCCGTCCGAGGGTAAAAATCTGTGCTAAGCTTCATCTGACTACCAAGACCTTTCTGAAAAGACTTCCAAAACGAGGATGTAAACTGAGTAGTCCTATCTGAAATGATAGAAATTGGAACACCATGCAATCAGACTATCTCCTGAATGTAGAGTCTAGCATAATTGTCTACTGCATCTGTAGTCTTAAAAGCCAAAAAATGGTATGACATAGTCATCTGATCAACAATCACCCAAATAGAATCATATTGCCTTCGAGTACGAGGCAAACCACTAATGAAGTCCATATTGATCGCTTCCCACTTCTAATTAGGAAGATCAATATCCTGGTTCATGCAATCCGGTACTGATGTTCTTCCTTCACTTATTGACAGTTGGGACTCTTAGCCACAAAAAATGTTATGTCCCTCTTCATGCCATTCCACAAATAGACTTCCCGTAGGTCATGGTACATCTTGGTGACACTGGGGTTAATAGAATACCTGGATCTATGAGCCTCTGTAGAAATCTGCAGTCTCAACCCATAAACATCAGGAACACACAATCGACCCTGATATCGAAGCACACCATCTGCCCCTTAGGAGAAAACTTCTACCCTTTGCTGATGGACTGCACACTTCATCTAGTGCAAAATAGGGTCATTGTCTTGCTTTTCTTTCACTTAAGCTACCAAAGATGATTCGAAACCATTTTAAATAATAACACTTCCTTCCGTCGAATCCATAAGGCAAACTCTAAACGAGCAAGTCGGTGAACATCCTTGGCCATTTCCATCTTTATGTCCTTAACCGAAGACACACTACCTATAGACAATCTTCTAAGGGCATCTTCCACGACATTGGCCTTACCCAGATGGTAAAGCACACTCATATCATAATCCTTAAGGAGCTCAAGCCATCTACTTTGATGAATATTCAATTCCTTCTGAGTGAACACATACTGAAGACTCTTACGATCAGTAAATACATCCACGTGAACACCATACAAGTAGTGTCTCCAAATATTCAAAGTAAAGACTACGGCCGCTAACTCAAGATCGTGAGTAGGGTAGTTTTTCTCATGAATCATAAGCTATCTTGAAGTATAAGAAATCACCTTACCACGCTGCATCAACACACAACCCAACATGATCCTAGAAGCATCACAATACATAACAACGTCATCTAGGCCCTTGGGTAGAGCCAACACTGGAGCGGTGGTCAACCTAGTCTTCAATTCCTGAAAGTTCTTCACACATAAATCAGACCACTAAAATTTAACCTTCTTCTGAGTCAACCGAGTCAATGGGGCAGCAATGGATGAAAACCCTTCCACAAGTCTCCTATTGTAACCAACCAAACCCAAAGAGCTCCTAATATTATACGGGGAAGTAGGTCTAGGCCAGTTCTTTACTGCCTCAATATTATTAGAATCAACTAGAATACCATCTCTAGTCACAATGTGACCAAGAAAAGCAACAAACTGCATCCAAAACTCACACTTGCTAAACTTAGAAAATAACTGCTGGTCTTTGAGAGTTTGCAACACTACTCTCAATTGGTCTGCATGCTCCTCCTCACTATGAGAATAGATAAGGATATCATCAATGAACACAATCATAAACATATTCAAATACTGTTTGAACACAAGGTTCATCAAATCCATAAAAGATGCGGGAGCATTCATTAGACAAAAAGACATAACCACAAATTCATAATGACCATACCGAGTTTTGAAGGTTGTCTTCGGAATATCACACTCTCTAGCACAAAGTTGATGATAACCAAATATAAGGTCGATCTTTAAGAAGAAACTATCACCCTGAAGCTGATCAAACAAGTCATCAATCCTAGGATTGAGATACTTATTCTACATTATGACATTGTTCAACTGATGGTAGTCGATACATATTCTGATGGAACCATCTTTCTTTCGCATAAATAGGATTGGAGCTCCGCATGAAGAGATACTGGTTCAGAAAAAACCCTTATCAATGAGGTCTTTCAACTGATCTTTCAATTCCATAAGCTCCACGGGAGCCATTCTATAGGGAGCAATAGAGATAGGATTCATATCTGGAAGAACATCTATCCCAAAGTCAATCTCCCGCTTGAGAGGGACTCTGGGGAAATCATTGGAAAATACTTTGGGAAACTTTTTTACAATAGGAGATGACTAGAGGGATGGGTTTTCAGACTCCATGTCCATAACCCTAACTATATGATAAACAAAACCCTTAGAGATCATCTTCCTAGCCTTAATATAAGATATGAAATGACTCTTTGAGGATGGAGTACTACCTTGCCACTCTAAGAAAGGTTCATTTGGAAATTTAAAACTGATGACTCATGTACAACAATTAACCGAGGCATAACAAGAATACAACCAATCCATACCAAAAATAACATCAAATTTGTCATCTCCAACTCTACTAGATTTGGTGAAGTTACTTTATGAAGGACTGAGATAGGGCAATTTTTATGGATTCTTTGGGCTAGGACTGACTCGCCAACTGGAGTAGAAACACAAAAGGGTTCTAAAAGCTTATTAGTACAAATCTCAAAATTACAAGCAACATAAGGGGTCACAAAAGATAAGAAGGCACCTTGATCCAATAATGCATACACATTGAAAGAGAAGACTTTCAACATACCATTAATAACATCCGGTGAACCCTCCTGGTCCTGATGATAGGACATAGCATAAAGGCAGTTTTAGCGTTGACCATCAGAACTAACAGCAGTGCCCTGATGGGCCGGTCGACCTCCTGATTCTGCTAGGGCAGGATGAGTCCTACTACCTCCTTGTCCCTTCTTAGCTGAAGGGCAATCCCTAATCTTATGTCCAACTAGAACACATCCAAAGCATCCACCTAAAATAGCTAAACACTCTCCAAGATGACTTTTACCACCTTTGTTGCAAGAAGGGAAAGGAGCACCCTGTGCAACTCTCCCATGCGAATAGGAACCATCTCCTCTACCAGTCCAATCATGACGAGGCCTTGGGGCCTAGGTAGGAGCACTAGCTGAAAAATGAACGGGTCTTGAGGACTTCTTCTAAAATGAAAAGCGATGTCCACCTCCGAACCTCTGATGGACAAAGCCTAAACTATCTGATCTACCCCTCTTGTTATCCTTTGCCATTTCCCTCAACTTATCTCCCTCGATCTATTGGGCATGAGTCATAAGTCAGGAAATATTCATGTCACCCAAAAGCATCACAGACCTACACTATTTGTTCACCGAATCTGACACTCCATAAACATACTTACTCATCTCATTGCAAGGGTCAGCTACCATGGAAGTAGCATACCTAGAAAGTTGGGTGAACTTCAACCCATACTCCTGAACCGACATAGAACCTTTCCTGAAATTCACAAATTCTTTGATCTTAGCTTGCCTCAACTATCTCGAGAAGAACCGGTCAATAAAAGCCCTTTCAAAGCATTCCCAATTTATAGGGACCACGTCCTTAGCCCTAGCATCTTTCCATTGAGTAAACAAGATATGAGGCACATCCTTCAGTTGATAGGAGGCTAGCTCAATACTATCAAGGCCAACCATTTGCATCACACCAAAATCTTCATTACCTCTTTTATGAAGTTTACCAGATCCTTACCCACTTTCGAACCCCAGAACTCAGGTGGGTTATTGCGAACAAAGTCTCAAAGTCGGGCCGCTATCGCCCAACCTTGGGGGTGGATGGGAATAGGAGCCTATTTATTGGCCTGAGCGGCCATATGATGAGCTATCATATGGATGGATTTTTGTACTCTGCATTAGTGACCTCGGGGTTGGGAATCAGAGGATCAATATTTCAGGCGTCTCAACGAGCCATAACATGATAAGGAGGAATAATTTAAAATATAAATAGAACAGATTAGAGGACTAACAAAGTTAAAATCTATCGCACGATGCTGATCATGAAATAAGTGAACTTTTTCTAATACATCTCATAACTTCCCTCTCATAAGTGTGGCACGCTTTACACATATGAAAGATACTCTACTCGATGCAGCTTCAGACACCCTAGGACTCTTGATCCTAAGGCTCTGATACCAAGTTTGTCATGCCCCGAGGCTACCGCTTGACGTAACACAGGACCCATGACAATAAGTGTCCCAAGTTAACCCTTGGTCATAACATACTCAGTCAAATACAAAAACAGAGTGAAAGATATGCGTCAGTACTATAGGATGTACCGAGTATGTGAGATATGTATAAATGAAATCAAAACATGCTTAAAACATTGTTAAGGCTGAGATCATGCATAAAAGAGAAGTCATAAGAAAATCATAATTTAAGCATAAGGTAAAAGAAATCACAGCATAAGACTTAAAAACATTCATACGGGAGTTTCTTATAACCGACAATAGACCATGTGAGCTATATGGAATCCAACTACATAACCCTAGTTGGAAAAGCTACCTCAAACCTTGCCAAGGAATGGGGTACCATACATATCATAGCGTGGGGCCACTTTAATAAGGGGACACTCTCAACTAACGAGGACCCATATTCATGAGGAGACACTCTCAACTAACAAGGACCCTCTTCATCTACGCTGGTAACATAGTTTTGGACTTGGGAACCCTCATAGCTCGGTGCTAAATACTACTCCCAAAATATACATATAGCTCATATATTACTAGAGGAATATCCAATGCAAAAACTGTTTGAAAAGCATAAGGACATATCTAATGTCATGCAAATTCAAATTATAAGTCTTAAAGCTTAGCATAGCCATAATTCACTTTTATTTCTAAATTCATAACTTGAAGAATTTGGCATACAATTTCATAAATACTTGATATCATAAAATCAATGCATGCAATTTTCCCTAAATCAAGTCATGCATGCAAAATTTAGCTAGGGTTAGCCTTTAAATCATAAGGTAAATAATCAATTGCAAAACCCATGTAAATTATGAAATTGAACTTAGAATTTATTAAAAAATCATGAGAAAATGCTTAATAGAAAAGCCCATGAGAATTCGGTAAGAACCCTAACTTGAAACTGATAAATTCAATTTAGAAGAATTGGGGTTTTGGGCATAAGGGTGAAAGAATCCCCTTATTGAATACACACATACCTTGATTGAAGCTCTCTAAACCTTAGATGATGAGAATGGAGGCTTGAAGATGAATACCTTGCTATGGAACTTGAACTTGGAGCTTGAAGAAATTCTTTACTCTTTTTGGGAGATGAATGAGGAATAAGGAAGGACAAAGGCTAATTAAGGAAGAAACCCTACTTAAAGTGGTCAAAACGACCTCACTTAGAAGTTAAAAGGGTGGGTGATTATAAAAATACCCTTAGGATTTAATTAGGAAAAATATATTTAAAAGGTCGATTTCAGAAACACGGATGGGTTCCATGGGTCAGAGACTAAACCACGACTCGTGGTTTTCACTCGTGGTTCCTGGCAAATAGATCATGCTGCAGAAGAAGTTTTACGAGTCAACCATGATGGGCCATTGAACAAATTATGGTCCGTAGAACCAATTCATGATTTTTGAAGAAATAAACAGACCTCTGATCAGGTTCCATGAGTCAACAGGACCTCCATAGTTCACACTATGGTCCGTAGACCTAACTCGTGGTTCCTGATAAAATAGTTAGCCTTCAGGATAGATTCCACAAGGAGACAAGATGACCCATAGAGTGAACTATGATCCGTAGAACCCACTCGTGGTTCTTAGACTAGAGGCTAATCCTGCAGATGCAAACCACAGGTTTATTCCACGACCCGTGGTTCAAACCACGGTCTATGGTTTGGACCCATAATTCTTGAAAAGTTCAAAATTCTCAGATTTATTAAGTTTAAAAGGTGAATTGAAATATGAGGTGTTACAATTACCCTTCTAGTCCCGTGTGGCCTTATATTTTACTCTAGATGATAGATGGTGGGTTATTTAGAGATGTCCGTGAGTCCAAGACATTGATATTACTATTTAAAAAACTGGATATCTATGTTGTAGAGTGATTGGAGCCTTTGTAGGGCCGATAGGTTTATTGTGAGTCATTGGGCTATTGATTGTGTTTTAGCATGCCATTATCATGCATTTACAATGATTTTCTACATGTTTTACTATAGTATTGGTTTTGGGCCTACTTTAAATGGTTTTCTGAACCTTGCATGGCCCCAAGGGCCAATTTTTACTAAAAATAGTTATAAATGGTTTGGAACTAATTTTCATGGATCTTCTTGGGGTATGAAAGAGTTGAAAAGAGTATTTATCACTTTTTTCCTACTTATATGAAACTCGGCCAAGTCGTAGTGTGAAACATGGTTTCCTACTTATTTGAAACAATACCAGACTCAGTCGAGCTGAGCGTTAGACTTGTTTTACTACTGTTTTAGACCCAATTGTATTTGGGCACCCTTGTTGGGATTTTTGAGACTTGATACACCGATTTATACCTGGATAGGCTCTGAGCATGAATTTTGAGACTTGGGTTACTGGTTTGGATTTTGATACACTTTTTAGATTTAGTATGTGGTCGAGGACCTCCATTGACCTTGCCGGTCCAGGCCAAGGGTTACGTGATGAGTTTGTCAGAGAAGGTGTATACAGTGTAGTTGAGTTATACGGGCTGAGTCCTTTTATAGATACTACCTACTAGGCCCATAGGCACCGGAGGAGGTATATATAGAGTTACTTTTCCACCTGGTTTTCACTGTTGCATCATATCAGTCATTTGCGTGAGATTCCATCCTTGTTTGCTATTTGCTAAGTGTACACTCTGGTAGTATGGGAAGACGTTGGGTTTGTTTTTACTTGTATGTGTTCCTCAGGTGTATGGGCACCCATTGGGATTATATGTAGGCTTATTGTTATCCTATCGCGTTCCTAGTTCTGATTATTGTTATATTCAGGTTCTTATTCGATATTTCTTTTAGGGAGTTATGTTTTATATACTTATGATTCACTTCATGGTTATACTTAGATTATTGGCTGATTATTCCTACTTTGAGAGTGTATTATTGGCATGATTTAGTTGTTAGAATTGGGTTTCAATCATGAGTTTATTTACTTGTTTTTCTTACTTCCCCTTTTACTTGAGGTTACCGATATACCACCTATTTTCCTAAAACTCTCTCTCTTTATATATATTGTTATTGCAAGGACCCCTGGTGCATTCTTCTCCCCTTCACCTGTGTTTTGTGATTTATATTTCTAATAGCTAAACAAGTATGATTATTTTCTCCTTGTATTCCTTCTGTGCTAGCTTTTGTGTACTTATCCATTTGCTTCGGTAAATACTTGATTCATTTCTGCTATTTATTTCTTTTATATCCTATATGCACTCAGTCGTCCTATGATGTTGACTGGGTACCCATTCCTTACCAATTCATGGTCATACTATACTTTACATCTTCCTGGTGTGGATCCTAGTGTGGGCCATCAACGCTGATTCATGGAGACTCATGCGGGGTGATTTTGGACTATCTAAGGCTAAGGGTGAGCTCTTGAGGGCCGGGGCTTAGCTTTTAGCTCATATTTTTTATCTTGTACTCTTTTCTTATTAAGAGATAGATGTATATATTCTCTTGGATTTTGTGTTCTCTGTATATCTAGTACTAGCTTTTATACAATGATACCAAGTCGTGGGTTAGGTTTAGATTCCGCTTATATATATTCTTGTTGCTTATTTTTTCTCTTTTTTCTCTGGCTTCCGCATTTATCCTATTCTTCTACATTCTTGTTAGATAGTAGCTCATTACTAACAATTACGGGCTATGGGAATGGTTCACCTACAAGGGGGTTGTAGGTTCCATCATGACCAAGAAATCGGGTCATGACAATTTGAGTCTACTATTCGATCTTATTTTGATTATTTTTTAGTTACTAATAATTAATCGTTGTGTTTTTTTCTGCTACTTTCTTTATTTTTAAGTTTCTTGGGTTTGTTGAGTTAGCATTACCTACATGTAATGACCTACTCTATCGTTATGGGTAAACCATTTGTGCAAAGTTTTGGATTGGATAACTTCTGAGTTTGGGAGTTGGATATTTTAGGCTAGGCTAGTCTCAGATGATCTCTGAGTGAGGTATGGTCTTGGGAAATCCGGGAAAGGATTAGGTAAAAGTCTTATGTTGAATTAGTTTTTTCGTTATCTAAGGCATTAAGGAGTTTGGGGGACTTTTGAAAAATAAATTTGGGTGAGTAGAACTCCTGATATCGAAGTTGATGTAAAAGTGTTGGTTCGAATTGTCATGAATTGAATTGTGTTGTAAAATGGGAAATTTCAGGAGATTTCTCGAGGTTTTGTTCCGTGTCAAACTCTATAGAAGTTGACACCACGCTCCAGCAATGACTGTTATAGCAATGAAATTCACGCTATAGCCAAAGTCAAAGAGGCCAGCACCGTCATAGCGAGCGGGTACAACTATAGCGGAGTAAGTCACTGTAAATACAAAAACTTCCCCAAAAACATTTAGGGATTCTCAAGAACATTTTGTGGAAGGGAAAAGGTAATTTTTGCAATTCCATATAAGTTTTCCACCAAATTTCTTCCTAAAGGTAAGGATTTTACTCCCCTACTGCGCTACTTTGATTCCTGGACATTAAAATAATTAAATATGGGTTTGGGGTAAGGTTTGGCTTGACTTAAGAAGGGAGAATCTGGGGTAATGGGGGACTCTAGGGTGTAGAAACTCTAAGGTCTTGGTTATAATTGGTCATATATGATCTACTCACTATTATTTGCTTATGGTAACTGTAAAAATTATAATTTTAGGTAAATTAATAGTGGGAAAGACCTAGGATGGGAGAAATGATCTGGTTTTGCTGGGTATTATTATTTGAGTATAATCTAGGGAATTGTTAGGACATTTGGATTGATTTTAGTTATGTTTAATTGTTTTAGTCCAAGGGAAAGCGAAAGCTTTAGAAAATGGGAATGCTCTAGTCTAGTAGAGCTTTTAGGCTATTCGAGGTAGGTGATGGTTGTTGTTTTACCAAATGCAATATGTGTTCATGTAACTATTGATTAGTATTGTATGCGCATTGCATGGTTTAGGTAATGGAATTATGAATGTCTAAATATCCGACTGTCAATCACGTGAAATGAACTTGTCTTTGTTGCTTGTTGGTTTACAACTGTAATTTTGCTCTTTAACTGTTGATTGATGGATTGTGTGTGACATTTTGTTGGCTCATGGACCACTCCTGGTACAGGATACATTCGGTTAGCTCGGGTACCATGATTGGTACAGGTTCTATATTGTTGGGTCAGGTACAACGCCTCATACGGGTTTGTTATACTTGTTTGGTTAGATTTGGTGGTTGGTTCCATGAGTGGACCAGGTTATTTCTTGAATTGTGATAATTGCATATTGGCCAATTAGTGACCGGGTGGATGCACTTAATTGTGGGGTTTTTCCTTGTGTAGACCAGGATTGCATATTGAACACTACAGGTGGTCCTAGGGATCCTTGGTTGGTCTAGGTTGCTTGAAAAGGGTCAACTTGTTGGTATTTGTTGTTGTGGTGGTAGTTGTTGGACATGTTTCATGTAGTAGGTAAGTTGGGTGATGGACTAAGAGTCTGGGATTATATTACTAGCTTGTTTATACATGTTTGTCTTACTTTACTCAGCCTTAATTTAATGTTCATATGTTATTTATTGGAGCTGGCTGATGATCCTACCAGTACACTATGGTTTTGTGTACTGATACTGCATTTCCTTTTCTTATGTGTGTACAAGACAAATTTTGGTGGCTGCTATGCGACCTCAGTTCTAGTCCCGACATTTTAAGAATCTAAGGGTGAGTTGTTTCATTTGGGCTACCATGGTTTCATCTAGTATATTCCTAGTCCATTAATTTAGACTTTGAATCTTTTGTTTTTAGGGTTGCATCCCCACACTCTAGACAATTGGTAGATATTTTGGTACACGACTTTCAGATTCTAGGGGTGTTTTCCATAGGATCTTTATTTTTAGTTTTGTTAGCTATGAATGCTAGTTTAAATTAATGCATCTGGTTTTGAGCTATTAGTTTTGCTAAGTTTTGAGTTGATTTATTGGTTTGATCATCCAGAGGTTTTGGGCAGGTACCACTCGTGGTGGTTTGGGTCATGACAAAGATGGTATCATAGCCCTAGGTTTGTTGATCTCATCATACCAAAATGGGTGTAGTAGAGTCTTGCGGAATAGTACAAAGATGTTTGTACTTTTCTTCGAGAGGCTTTAGGAAACTATCTCTTCTTCCTTCCTTCATGTTATAACTTGATTCCAATTGGTTTCTGGTGATCCAAATTGGTATCTAAGTCACTTGACTCTTTTGTCCTTATATGGTTGACACCAGGCGTAATGGAGCAAGGGTAGCAGTTCCACATATGGAGCTAGCAGGCAGAAGGCAAGGATATGGCAGAGGCATGGGCAGAGTAACAGCAACACCCGCCAGAGGTGGAGCTCAGGCAGCGGCTGAGCCAAGAGCAGAAACCCCTGGCCCACCCCATGATCCTCTTGAGGAGGAGGTTGAGGTTGTACTTGAGAAGGGCACAAAACAGGAGGGGGCGACACCGGCTTGTGGTGTAGGCCTTCCCCCTATATCACTTGAGGTATTATAGCAGTTGTGGGCTTTTATGAGTGGGTTGGCAGGTACTTGAGCCACCCCTACTGGGATAGAAGATCAGGTTCCGGGCACTCAATCAGCCATCACAATGGCTCTTCTGATTTATGCAACATCGATTACTGATGATTTCTTCTAACCAAGGCTAGGACCTATAATGACTTGGACTGAGCATGAGATGCTGACTAAATTCCATTAAATTGAAACCTCTAATATTTCATAGTACCGAGAAGGACGATGCCTTTGAGTTTATTGTGCATTGTTATGAGAGGCTACATAAGTTGGGCATTGTGCAGTAGCATAGGGTAGAATTTGTTACTTTTCAGCTTCAGGGTGATGCAAAGTAGTGGTGGAGAGCTCATGTATAGTGTCGACCCTCAACTCTGCCTCCGATGACTATGGCACAATTTCATGCTCTATTATTGGAGAAATATGTTCCTTACACTTTGAGGGATCACAAGAAGGATGAGTTTTTGGCCTTTGAGTAGGGTAACATGTCTGTTTCAGCCTATGAGGCTAAATTTCATGCCTTGTCACATTATTCTACCCAACTTTTAGGTACTGAGGAGTAGCAGATTCATATGTATGTTAAGGGTCTGAATACTGAGTTTTAGGTTTTGTCTGTGCATATGACCTCGGCAAGGAAGAGTTTTAATGAGGTACCGGATTATGTGAAAAAATTAGAGGGAATCAGACAGGATGGGTAGGCTAAGGTGTTGGACAAGAAGTCCTTGAATGAAGGTAATTTCAGTGGCTCTTATTGCATGGGTAATAGTCAGCATATGTATTCGACTCATCCTATTCAGTCAGCCCTGCTAGCTTATGTAGGTGGTCACGTAGGAGTCAGTCAGCAGTTTTATACCCCTAGAGGCTAGGGGGCTTCTTATACTTCTTCTAGCAGGCCTACTCTTGACCATATATGTTTTCATTATGGTGATTCAGGTCACTTCAAGAAAGAATGCCCTCACAAGAAGGTAGGAAATCAGATTCAGTAGCAAAGCAAGGTTGTGGTTTTGATAGATAGACAAGGCAACAACAGTGATCATCCACAGGGTGGGCGAGGTAATTTCAAGAAGGTCATGGGAACAAAGTTAATGGCGGCACAGGCAGGGTATTAATCCTGCCAGCCAGAGAGGTTGCTCGTATTTATGACAAGGCTGATTGTTATTCATTCCCAAGAAAATTTAAGGCCGAGGCATCAGATGTTGTGATAATAGGTATAATTTTAATCTGTGACAGGATGGCTTTTGTATTACTTGATCCAGGTTCCACGTATTCATATGTATCTATAAAATTTGCTTTGGGTCTATATTTGGTTTGTGATGTCCTTGATTTTCCTATTCATGTTTCTACCCCAGTCAAGGAGTCTGTGTTAGTAACCCATGTGTATCATACTTGTCCTGTGGTGTTTGTGGGGTTGCAGACTTGGGTAGATTTGGTTATTCTATACATGCTTGATTTTGATGTTATTTTGGGTATGACTTGGCTGTCTCCATATCATATTGTGTTAAACTGTAATGCTAAGAAAGTGACTCTAGAGATTCCGGGTAAGGATAGACTAGAGTGGGAAGGTGTGTACAGGCCTTAGCTGGCAAAGACTATATCCTTTGTTCGAGCTATGAAGTTAGTGGAGAAAGGATGTTTGGCCTTCTTGGCTCATTTTTGGGATGTTAGTGTGGAGCCCCCTTTGATTGAGTTAGTTCCAGTTGTTTCTGAATATCAAGAGGAGTTCCTGGTGGATTTGCGTAGCATGCCTCAAGATAGGGATATTGACTTCTGCATAGATTTAGAGCCGGGCACTCCGTAATCTCTATTCCTCCTTATCGTATGGATCCTTCAGAGTTAAGGGAACTTAAGACTTAGGTTCAGGAACTTTTAGATAAGCGCTTTATTCATTCGAGTGCTTCACCTTGGGGTGCTCCAGTATTATTTGTTCAGAAGAAAGATGGTAGTATGAGGATGTGTATAGAATACATGCAACTGAACAAGGTCATCATCCGAAATAAGTATCCCTAACCCCACATAGATGCCCTTTTTGATCAGTTACAGGGTGCTTTGGTATTTTCAAAGATTGACTTGAGATTAGGGTACCATTAGTTGAAAATTAGGCTAGAGGATATACCTAAGAGGACATTTTGGACTCAGTATAGGCATTATGAGTTCTTGGTAATGTTTTTTGGGTTGACCAATGCACTGACGACTTTCATGAGTTCAATGAATGGTGTCTTAAAATTGTTTTTGGATTCGTTTGTCATTGTATTTATAGATGACATTCTGATTTACTCTAAGAGTAAGGAAGAGCATGTAGGAAGAGCATGGATATACTGAGGCACCAAAAATTATATGCCAAGTTTTCAAAGTGTAAATTTTGGTTATCTTCGGTTGCCTTCTTAGGCCATGTGGTTTTAGAAAAGAGGGTGATGGTAGATCCAGAAATGATTGAGGCGGTTAATAGTTGGTTCCAACCTAGTTTTATGATTGAGGTTAGGAGTTTTGTCAGGCTTGCACGCTATTATCGCAGGTTTGTCAAGAACTTTGCTTTTATTGCCACTTACATGACAAGGTTGACTCAGAAGGAGGTACTTTTTTTTGGTCTTACAAGTGTGAAGAGAGATTCCAAAAGCTCAGGACACTTCTGACTACAGCTCCCATCCAATCATTGCCGGTTGAAGGTAAGGATTTCATTGTGTTTTGTGATGCTTCATATTCGGGTATAGGTATTGTGTTGATGCAGGACAAGAATGTTATAGATTATGCTTCCAGGAAGTTGAAGCCTCATGAGAGGAATTGCCCAACTCACAATTTGGACTTGGCAGCAGTGGTCTTCACACTAAAGATCTGGAGACACTACCTTTATGGTGTAAAGTATGAAGTGTTTACAGAAAATTGCAACCTACAACATGTGTTTACATAAAAGCATTTGAACCTGAGACAGAGAAGGTGGATGGAACTGTTGAAGGATTATGATATGACCATCCAATATTATCCGGGTAAGGCTAATATGGTGGCAGGCAGATTGAGTCGAAACGTTGTTAGTATGGGCAGTTTGGCTTATTTAAGGGTATCTAAATGACCTTTGTCTAGGGAGATCTAGGCTCACAAACCCAAGTTCATGCAGTTGGGCATTTCAGAACAGGGTGGGGTGTTGGCCAGTATTGAGGTTAAACCCATATTTCTGGAGGAAATCAAATCCAAATAGTTATAGGATGCACAGTTGAACAATCTTCATAACAAGGTGGTATTTGGGGAGGCACGGGATGCCATATTAGATGTTAGTGGAGTATTGTGATTTAGAGGGCAGATTTATGTTCCTCTTGTTGAATACTTGATAACCAATGTATTGTTATAAGCTCATGGTTCATGATATTTAATTCATCCGGGCATAACCAAAATGTAACGGGACTTGAGGCAACTTTATTGGAGGCCTGGGATGAAAAGGGACATAGAGAAATATGTGTCCAAGTGTCACAAATGTAAGAAGGTTAAGTATGAGCATCAAAAGCCTGCCGGATTGCTTCAGAGGATGACCATTCTTGAGTGGAAGTTGGAAAGAATAGCCATGGATTTCATGGTGGATCTTCCTAAGACCATGGGAAAGTATGACTCCATTTGGGTCATCTTGGACAGGCTGACCAAGTCATCTTATTTCATTTTGGTCAGGGTGTATTATAATTCACAACAGTTGGCCAAGATCAATGTAAAGGAAATTGTGAGATTTCATAGGGTACAACTCTCCATCATTTTAGATAGGGGTACACAATTTACTTCTAAGTTCTAGGGCAAGTTGCATGAAGAGTTGGGCACCCAACTCACTTTCAGTATAACTTTTCATCTTCAGATAGATGGTCAGTCGGAGAGAATGATTCAGGTGTTAGAGGACATGCTGAGAGCATGTGTGATTTATTTTGGGGGCCATTGGGACTAGTTCATACTATTGTGTGAGTTCTCTTACAACAACAACTATCACTTCAGTATCAACATGCCACTGTTTAAGGCACTTTATAGGAAAAGGTGTAGATCGCCCATAGGATGATTTGAGGTAGGCTATGTGAAACCTTTTGGCATTGACTGGGTAAAGGAAGCATAGGAAAAAGTTAGAGGTATACAAACCAAGTTACTAGTAGCCGAGAGAAATCAAAAAGAGCATGTAGATCGCAAGGTAAGAGACATGGCATTCCAAATTGGTGAACAAGTGTTGTTGAAGGTGTCACCAATGAAAGGGGAAATGTAATTTGGCAAAAAGGTCAAGCTTAGCCCTCGGTATATCAGTTTATTTGGGGTCCTCAAGATTGTAGGGCCAGTGGCTTAAAGGTTAGCACTTCTACCCAGTTTTTCTGGAGTCCATCCAGTCTTCAATGTATCCATGCAGAAGCAATACCATGGGGATGGGGAGTACATTATTAAGTGGGATTCGATATTGCTAGACAAGGATCTTCAGTGCAAAGAGCAGTCGGTTGCAATTCTTGATCGGGATGTGTGGAAGTTGAGGACCAAGGAGATCAAATTGGTAAAGGTTCAATGGAATCATTGTCTTGTTCAGGAAGCCACTTGGGAAACCTAGAAGGACATGCGGGACAAGTACCCTCACTTTTTTGAGGATTTAGGTACTACATTTTTCTCTCTTTTGGCTTATATTTTTCGAGTTTGATCATTCGAGGGTGAATGATGGGTAAATTGGTATATGTTGTAATGACCTGCCTGCTCTATCATTATGGGTAAATAATTTATGTGAAGTTTTAGGTTGGAAAACTTCTGTGTTTGGGAGTTAGAAATTTTGGGCTAGGATAGTCTCAGATGATTTCTAAGTGAGGTATGGTCAAGGGAAATCTCGTAAAGGATTAGGTAAAATGTCTTAGGTTGAGCTAGAATTTCCATTAGCTAAGGTGTTAAGAAGTCTAGGGGACTTTTCAGAAGAGGATTTGGGTGATTAAAACTCCCAATATCGAAGTTGACATGAAAGGGTTAGTTCAAAATGTCAAGATTTGAACTCTGTTGTAAAATGGGTAATTTTAGGAGATTTCCTAAGGTTCTATTCCATGTCAACCATTATAGTGGTTGATACTGCACTACAATGATGACCGTTATAGAATAGAAATTCCCGCTATAGCAAAATTCAAGGCGGTCATTACCACAATAGCGGGAGGGTTTTTCTATAGCTGTGTTGCTATAGCAGTGTGGGGACCGCTATAGAAGATTAAATCCCTGTAAATGCAGAAACTTCCCTAAAAATATTCAAAAATTCTCAAGAATGTTTTGGGGAAGGGCAGAGGCGATTCGGGCGATTCCATATCAAGTTTTCATAAAATTTCTTCCTAAAGGTACGGATTATACTCCCCTACTAGAGTACTTCAATTCTCTGACATTAGAATCATTAACTATGGGTTTGGGGGAAGGTTTGTCTTGACCTATGAAGGTAGAATACGGGGTAATGGGGGATTCTAGGGTGTAGAAACTCTTGGGTCTTGGTTATAATTGTTCAGATATGTTCTTCTCACAATAATTTACTTAAGGTATCCGTAAAAAAAGATAGTTTTAGGTGTATTAATAATGGGAAAACCCTGGGATAGGTGGAATGATCTAGTTTGGACTGGGTATTAGGATTTGAGTATAATTTGGGGAATTGTTAGGCCATTTTGATTGATTTTAGTTATGTGTAATTAATTTAGACCAAAGGCAAGCGAAAGCTTCGTAAAATGGGATGACTCCAGTCTAGTAGAGCTTTCAAGCTATTCCAGGTAGGTGATGGTTGGTTTTTTCCCAAATGCAATATGTGTTCATGTAACTGTTGCTTAATATTATATGTGCATTCCATGGTTTATGGAATGGAATTATGAATGTCTAAATGCTCGGTTGTCAATCATGTGAAATAAACTTTTTTGTATTTCTTGAGGGTGTATAAGTGTGATTATGTTCATTGTTGAATTGTGTATGAAATTCGGTTGGCTCGGGTACCACATCTAGTACGGGATACATTTGGTTGGCTTAGGTACCACATCTAGTACAGGACACATATCGGTTGTCTCAAGTACCATGCCTGGTACAGGTTCTATATGGTTGGCTCGGGTACCATGCCTGGTACGTGTTTGTTATACTTGTTTGGTTGCATTCGGTGTTTGGTTCCATGAGTGGAACAGGTTATTTATTGAATTGTGATTATTTCATATTGGCACATGAGTGGCCGAGTGGTTGCACTTAATTGTGGGGTTGGTCCGTGTGTAGACTAGGATGGCATGTTAAACACTGTAGGTGGTCCTAGAGATCCTTGGTTTATTTGGGTTTCTTTAAAATGTTCAACTTGTTGGTATTTGTTATTGTTGTGGTGGTTGTTGGACCTGTTTCATGTAGTTAGTATGTTAGGTGAAGGACCGAGAGTCTAGGATGATATTACTGGCTTGTTTATACATATTTGTCTTACTTTAGTCAGCCTTAGTTTAATGTTCATATGTTGTTTATTGGAACTGGCCGATGATCCTACTAGTAAACTGTAGTTTTGTGTACGGATATTGCACTTACCCACCTTTTATGAGGACAGTATATATTCCAGCGGCTGCTACGCGACCTCAATTATACTCCCGATGTTTCGAGAATCCAAGGGTGAGCTACTTCTTCCAGGCTACCATGGTTTCATCTAGTATAATCCTAGTCCATTATTTTTGACTTAGACTATTTTGTTTTTGGGGTTGCATCCCCGCACTCTAGACGATTGGTAGATATTTTGGTACACGACTTTCAAATTCTAGGGGTGTTTTACAAAGGAGCTTTATTTTTAGTATTGTTAGCTATAAATTCTAGTTTAAATTAATGCATCTGGTTTTAAGCTGTTAGTTTCTCTAAGTGTTGAGTTGATTTATTGGTTTGCTCATTCGAAGGTTTTGGGTGGGTGCCACTCATGGCTATTTGGGTCGTGACACTACCATAGTTGGGTTGGGGTAGGTTCCATCACAACCCTTGGGATTTTGGGTCATGACAAGTTGGTATCAAAGAGCTTGGTTCCCAAGTCTCATGAGTACAAGAGCAATGTCTAGTAGAGTCTTACTCATCGGTGCAGAGATGTTCATTATCTATCTTCAAGAGGCTATAGGATTTTAGGAAATTCAAGTTTCTTGATTCCTTATCATGCATTTATAGTCCGGTCTAACTCCTAAAAACTCCTTATTTGATTCTCTCACTTTTAGTAAGGATACATTATGGTATTCATATGCTTATGGTTGGGTATGACGTTAGGTGATTTTGTACAAGGCCTATTACTAAAGAGGAAGTTGTAGAGTAGTGTGAATGATGTGTGGCTAGATTTAGACTATATTTATAATTCGAAGACAGATTGAGTAATGTTGTGGTTCAGATTATGCATTCTGAGGATATTTGTATAGAAATGTGAGAAATGGTTTGAAGAACTTTATGCATGTATTATCTCCAATGACTAGTTTGCAGTACTTAGAAGAGTGTATATGTGGCATAGTTGGTATCTGTAATAATATTGAAATTTTTTAATGGAATGACTAAACGAAAACTCAGTAATAAGTGTGGTGGCTTTTGAGACTATAGTTAAGGAATTTGGCATGATAAGAATGGGTTGCTCAATATATGATGGGAATCAATATGCTTCAACAGAGATCAAAATTTCTACTACAGTCTTATGGCATGAGTGTAATGGCAAGGATTTAATGATTCAGTGATGGGATAAGTACTACCATTATTTTAAGGAACAATTAAAGTTGTAAGGAACCAATGGATTGGTTTAATTTTTTTTATTATGGTAGAGTATGAAGGAAAGCTTCTTATAATAAGGTTTGAAGTTGTATGATTAGTTTCGCGGTTCTTATGAAGAATATGCCTTCTATATTGTGAAGTGGTTGAACAACAAAGAGAATTTGAATGGTTTGAGTTTTAATATATGACTTCCATCATACGACTTGAGGTTACTTGGTTAAAGTCAAGAGGTGTGCTAATTTTGCTATGGGATAGGATTTACGAAAGTGTAAATTAACTATATGTGAGGTAACATGAAGGATGAAAGAAGACCAAGTATTAAAAGTTCTTAAAGGGAGATGATTATCGGTTTTAGGCCAAAGTGTGAAAGTTTCTTTGATAATTGGATTTTATGGGTCTATGTGGTGATATTTCATTCTCAAGTGACATATTCGCTTGTTTGTGTGAGATAAAATTCAAAAGTATGTTTTATCTTGGGGCTAAAGACTTAGTGGTTTATGTAAGGTATTATTGTTACTTGATGGGTTGAAATGTATGGTGTAATTTGGGTATGACCTTCTCGATAGTTATGTTATAGAAAAGTGGTGGATTTTATGAGATTTCATGACGTGGTACTACTAAGGAAAAGAATGTTATGAATGGAAATAAATATATCGGTTAACGAGTGTAAGAGGTTAATTACTTAAGGGGCTATCCGTTGTTTCACCTATTTGGATAATAGAGTTCGACACTACATTTAGATTCAAAGGACCAACTAGTTTTCACTAAGTACACTTGAGTGAAGCATTGGTCTATAAGGGAAATTAAAGTGGTGGATCAATGGTAGGTATTGACAAGTTCAAGTGCGAAGTGCATTTTATAGATTTAATTGAGGGCTGGTACATCAGCGGTTATACATGTTTGGAATCATCTGAAAATGTTAGTGGGAAGGTGTGTGCAACGATTGATTGTATTATAAGATTGAACCATTGCATATGTGGTTTAAGGTATCATATGATGACAAGATCAACTTTGTGGGACGGGCAGGGTGTAAAGACCAGGTCCGTCATTATGGGTCAACCATTCATGCCAATTTTTAGAGTTAGAAAACTCTGGGTTTGGGAGTTTGAAATTCTAGGCTAGGCTAGTCTCAACCGGTTTTGGAGCGAGGTATGGTCTAGGGAAATCTGGGTAAGGATTGGGTTAGGCATCTTGATTTGAGCTAGTTTTCCTTTTAGCTAGGACATAAAGAAGTCCGGGGGACTTTTCAGAATCGAATTCGGGTAAGTTGAACTCCCGGAATCAAGGTTG